>JACTOM010000152.1:4932260-5063077 GCA_015832385.1 Elymnias hypermnestra | reverse complement strand
ATATTGAGTTTTCTATTAAGATTTTCTCAATATTTGCCCGAAGTTGGGAAGTTGGCGGTGTGATCCACCCCCGTGCCTCGGAGAGCACGTTAAGCCGTCGGTCCTGCGCCTGATCTTTCTTCGGTCGTTTCGGATTGCCCTCACGTTGGATTATGAGAGTGAAGGAATAGAGAGTACACTTTGTATACTATGCCTGTCAATCCGCAGTGGAGCAGCGTGGTAGGTCTATGCTCTAAAATGCCCTCTCTCATATGAGCGAGGAGGCCTGTGCCCAGCTGTGGGACGTTAGTGGGCTGCTACTTACTTAGGATATATATATGAGCGGAAAGAATGGCAATTTATTCACACGTTATTTCATTTAAATTTCGAATGAGTGTCGGGTGAGCACGACGGAGAAGTGACGTGGAGGCGCGTATTGAGTCGCGTTACCAAGATTAAAACTTCACAAAAATAATTAATTCATATTAATGAAATCTTAACTCTCTGATTTTAAAGACATCTGAAAATAACGAGATCAAAATTATCATCAAAATTACGATTACACTAATAGGCACATTTTAAAATAATAACGTTATTAAAATTTTTTTTTATCAAATACTATAACATTATTTTTATCTTTTACTATTCTATTACTATTATTTACAAAATATTACTAATATTGAACCTTAAACAAGACGCTCCTACAATACTCCTCGCCTCATTTGAAGTGGAACCTTGTACTCATGTACTGTCGCAGTACAAATAAAAGATAATCGTACAAAAGCATTCAATGATTAGTACGGGACAAATTGAATGATCTACTTATCACTACTTCAGTTAACATCACAGAGTACATTGTATTAGTTAGGAAGTATCAGTTGTGATGACAGAATAAATATTTTCTTACTTAAAGCCAACATTTTCATTGCTCGATTTAAAGTAGCCTTATCTTGTTGTCACTATGCCATTCAGTTAAAGTTGCCAAAACAGAAAACTCAGTTTTTGCTTTTTAGATTTGTCCAATTGTCACTTGTATCTCCACAGAATATATATAATAAATAATTAATAAATTATTTCCTATATTCTAACTTTTAAATTTAAAATATTGTAGTAGTTCGATATCAATTATTATCATTATTGTGAGTTGTTTGTAATTTTCTGCGATGTTTAATTTTACACAGCTACAATAAGAAAATCTAATATATTTTATGTAACTAAGTTCTCAAGAGTTCACCTGAGATTTAGAGGTTATCACTTTATCTAAAGGGATTAATAATTTTAGTACCATTTTTTAGATACTCACCATATGTCTGCTGATAATTCTAGTGTTCCACCAAAGAATGGGGACAATACAAAAGAAAGTCAAACGGAAAAGCCGGAAGCTTGGGGATATGACTTGTATCCGGAGAGAAGGGGTACATTTACTCCAAAAATTTCTAATATATTGATAGGAAAAGAGGGCAAAGAAGGTATACAAAAAGCAAAATGTGAAAAAAACGTATATGAATGTTTTAAAACAAGTAAGTATTTTCTAATCTTAAAGACAATTTACTGCGATATACTTCAAATTTTCAAATTACTACTAACAGTTCACACTCCCTACGAAACCTTATGTGTAATAAGTAATAAAACACTTTTTTATTCATCAACTTAAAATACATTTTTTTTGAACTTTCACTAATTTTGAATTTAAAACAGTTCTTTCAAATATTTATTTTAATTTAGTATTTGAGAAATATTGTACAAGATCATCTCTCAAAACCTCATGTAAAATATTTTTATATGTAATGAGTTAGTCTTGATTGTATCAGAATTGACTTTTTATATTTATATTGTTATCTTCTATTCAGGTTCTATTGTGAAACTAATGATTGCAGCACTCCGGAGCTCTGGTTGGTCAGTTTATAGAAATAATAAATTATTAATTTAAATAACTTTTTAAATAAATGTATTGGGTATATATTTTTTCAGCCCTATTGACCTTAGAAGACATATTTCATGTGAGGTCTGTGATTATTCAGTTAGTGGAGGCTATGATCCAGAGTTGAATCAGGTAAATTTTATTTTATGCAAACTTGATTTCAGTATTATAAGGTAACAGTACAACATTATTCAAATAGATTCTTATTTATTTAATAAGAAACTGTTTTAAATATTGTATATTGATTTTAAAGGTAATATCCATAAATAAAAATTTCCCACTGCCCATGCCTAGATCATCTGGCATGCTACCTCTCTGTAGAACCTGTGTTTGTTAAACTAGAAGTCAAGGAACTATCTATCCCTAATAGATAACCAAAATGTGAGTTAAGAAATTATAAATGTAAAAAAAAAAGTGTGCAATTCGCACCTAGTAGAAGTGAAACATAATATAATGAAACAAATGTAAAATTTCGGGAAAAGGATTATTGTAGGTTTTAGTAATGATCTAATATTAACTCTGCTTAGCACAAAGAGAACCACAAACAGAATTAACACTGTGTAATGCTTCCTATCTCATTTTCCCCACAGTAAACCTTATGACTTTGTGTATCTCATTTTGCTTTTGGTTTTTCGGTTTGATAAACAACTTTTAAATTACAACTATGCTAAAGAAGTTTTCCCTTCAAAATTATTACAGATTGTTGTCTGTCAGAATGTGTCAACAAGAAAAGGTATGGTGCAAGGTGTACTAGCCCATGAGATGATTCATATGTTTGATTACTGTCGTAATAACTTGGATTTTAAGAATATGGAACACTTAGCCTGTTCTGAAATACGTGCTGCCAACTTGACTCATTGTTCATTCACCAGTGCATGGTCTCAGGGTGATGCATCCTGGTCGAAGATAAAACAAGCGCATCAGGTATGAACATATAATTTTCATATTCCCCTTCCAGTCCAATTTCGGTCATGATAACCATCCTTAGATTAAAATTTGCAGCACTTTTCACAACTACCTATATATTAATTCCTTACATATGAAACTGATGTTCTGTATGGGAGAAATATAAAGTAAATTTTTAAATAATCAACATATGCACCATTGTTATATATGCATTTTTGCCATCTCATAGGTAGTTCAGTGATCCTTTTACTTAAAAAAGCATGGGGGCAAGAATCAAAAACCAGTAGTTTGGACTGCCTCATTAGAGTTAAATTTTGTTTCCTTGTAAGAAGTGGTCCAAATTCTGGATAAATGGTTATGTGTTGGAGCAAGGGCTGGGGAATATGGTGGATGTTGCAAACATTCTAACTGTAGCTCATCTGACTTAGTGAATGTTTGTTGTGCAGCATGTGGTCTTGCGTTATCAGGGAGCACTAGTGGTCTTGAGCAGTTGACCAATCTCTGTAGTTTAGCAGCTAGTTTTTCCTTCATGGTATGCAGTTGCTGACGATAGATATCTGCTGTTTGGCCAGAGCTTAGAAAGCTAATGAACAATACTGGTACTAGTCCACCAAACACTCACAAGTAACTTTTTCTGAATCAAATTTAATTTAGGGCAGTATTTTGCCAGGTCTCCAGGGTTCAGCCATTGCTCATGAGCATTTCCTATTATCGTGAAAGATAATTGTAGGTTTTAGTAATGTTTTAATTTTAACTCCCACTATGTCTTGATGAACACTAGTGGAGGGAGAACGAAGCAGAGCACAAATAAAACCATGAACATAAGGAACACTGTATAATATTTCATATCTTATTTTCTCCCACCTTAAATCTCATGAATTTGTGTCTGTCTATATCAGTAACAACTATGCTAATGAAGTTTTGAAATCAAAAGTTAAAAAGTTTTAAATGGAAGTTGACCATTTACACATTCATTTGTGTTTCACAGGATTGTTATAAATTTTTCACTTATTGTCTTTTAGGATTGTGTTAAAACTAAAGCACTATATTCAGTTATGGCAGTGCGTCAAATTGGTAAAATGGAAGCTATTGATGTAATAGAAAAAGTATTTCCTAAGTGTTATAATGACTTAGAACCTATTGGGAGGCGAATTAGAAGAAATTCTGAGGATATGGACCGAGCTTATCGGGAAGCTGCATACTATGGTTATGAATAACGTGATGTATTTAGGGTTAATTTTATGTATAAAAGTTATCGTCATAGTTTCTTTTATAAACTCAAGTTATATATTACTTGTTATTTGAAAGTATTTTTGAAGTAGAACAATCTTTATAGACATATTGTTCAGTGTTGTAGTGTAATAAGAGCTTAGAGTGAACATAGACAATTTGTAGACAATCAATAATAAGTAGGATAAGTTGTTAAAAAAATAAAATAAAAGATGCATTCAATTATTTAAAATAATGTCTTTTATTTCAACTATTTACATTTATAATAAGTATTGTCTAATTTTTAAAACACTATTCAATACTGGACCATAACAGTTTGCAACACATTTTAGTTACAATACGAAAGGCAGAGCTTTATTAGAAAGGCACAAATTGATTATTATCCATTTGCTTAAGACACGTTTCTATTATAGATAATGTCTTTTATATTTAAAGGTGCAATTAAACATCATAAGAAAAAAATTGATGATTTTTAAAAATCTAACTTTAAAAGCTACGCACGACACAGCCGCACTCTTAGGCCAATCGCGCTTCTCTATCGCTTGTTCCGCTCTTTCGGCATCGACGCAGCCTACGTCTATCAATTTATAAGACCTTATCAAGTCACTGATACATCAATAGAGTTATTGTAACATAGCAATTAATGTAAAAGTAGGTTTGGGCTTTATTATGTAACAAAGATTTTATAATATCGAAAAATCATAAACCTTAAATCTTAGTGTTGGAATTTTGCACCTTTTCGACATTCGATGTAAATGTTCCCATTGTTTCGTTTACACACATATACTCTTTATAATATTAGGTCCATGTTGTTTCCTGTAGGCTTAATTTGTAATTTTTTCCTATCGAGAAGTGTGGTCTATCAAGATCGATGTTAAAGTATAGTATAGCGAATACAAAAGATAGTCATGTTTTATTACCTTATTACATAGTGATCTAAACTATATCTAGTTTATATAACTTATTGTAGTGGTATTATCTTGCACCAATACTACTTTCGTCAGTTTATATTTTAAGAGGTAAACGATCTGAGTTGTTCTTTATTGGTTAAATACTACTTTAGCTAAAATTGAGACCTAGTGCATCATTCTTGGATGAAGAGGGTTCTACTGGGTTTTATTTATTTATACATCAAAATAAGTCACAATAAAAACAAATTAAAATAAGTATACAAATAATACCTTATCCCTTTGGAGAGATCTCTTCCAGGGGTTAGTTTGGTTTTAGTGGGTATTGCGAGGCTTTCATGAGCCATGAATTATTAAAAGAGTAAAGAACTTGCAAGGCAAAGTAGGACGCACAAGAAATGTGATTTTGTTCTCTACAGATAATTCTATTAATACAGATAATATTTTCGCAAAAATCCCCTAATTGTCTGACTTGTAACAACGGAACGGAATCACAAATACGTTAGCCCCTGAGGCATGTATTTGTGATTAAGTAAGCATGTCTATTTTTCTTTTCCTTATTCCGATGGATTGTGTTGAGTTAAAAGACAGTTTAAAAGCAACCCTGACGGTGTAACATACCTACTACTCAATTGAAATAAATACCAAATTCCTAGGACTTGCACTAAGGGTCTTTATTTAACGAGCACGTTATTTATTAACTAGAAAGCAAAGAGTTTATTTGAAAGGTAGCTATGGTGCTTTTAATCTAGTCTAATGAATTTAAAATACAAACTAGGTGTAGCTCAAAATTTAATATAAAACTGAATTCTTTAAACATCGATATCAAACCAAAGTAGAATGCTTTTATAATATTTGGCTTAAGGAATATTTTTGCAAAAATTAGTATAAGACACACCTCGATTGCTTCAAATTCTTAAATCTATGCCTATCTCAACGTTTAAGCAGATAACCCTATTAACTTTTCAACTTATTTTCGGATCAATATTGAATGATTTTTTACAAGAAAGCTCTGTTTATTTAGAATTTTGTGCATGAAAATAATTTGTGCTTTAATTTGTCTCCTGTACAGCAAATAAAGCAATTAATTATTCAATTAGCACTTAATTCTATCTTATTTATAATTAAGATAGTGACTAGACGATACGCATTTACACCTATTACAAGATGTTGGTCATAATTTGGTCTTAATTTATAAAGATATCTTGATTAAGTTAAAAAAATTCTTATAAAAATAACATTTACTTCGTATAAATGAACACATAAAAAAATTATATATGCTGATTAAATTGAAGATGACTTTACATTGTAAACAGTGACGAATACTGTAGTTTTAGGGCATACAATATGAGTAACCCTCCTTTTTATAAAAAAAATGATGTATAATATATTACAGGGATATTTACAGTACTTTCATACATACAAGTACAGTAGTATACCTAGTACATACCTCGCTATACGGCCGCTTTTTATACGGAAGTTCGCTATAACGGTCCAGATCAATTAAGACACGTTTTCGATTTAAGGCCCAAATATTTCGTTACAACTAACCAAAAACTTTTTTCGATGTTAACATTTCTTCATAGTCTTCACATAAAGCCTTTAAAAATATGTATATATACATACACATATATTTTTTAACATGAAATTGTTTTATTTTGGTTTATAGATTATTATCCGTTTATTGGACTGTTGGGGCCAGTACCCTGTACAAGTAGGAGGGAGTTCTGGCTTTCCGTTTGGATCGTAATAAAACGAGTGTGGACTGTATACACTTTTTATGACAATTAACACGTACAAGTATCTTTAATATAATAATGTAAAAAGCGAAAAGTATGTCCGGTCGACTCGTCCGTCGAAAGCCGAATCTCTCGCGCTCTTTTCATGCTTTTACCTTGTGAACTTATTGTACAGTTTCACATTAAATCATTTATTATACAATCCGCTTTCATTTTATTACAAACCTAACGGGAAGCTAGGACACCCTATTACTTATACAGGGCACTGGCCCCAACAGACTTTGTTATTATTTTATGTACATATGAATAATCTTGTTATGTATTTGTTTACGATTTAAATGAAATAAAAAGACAAAATGTATTTTGAATGATAAACCATGTTACATATTAAACAAATATGGAACCGATCCCAATGCATTTGTATTAAAATAATTTATTCCTTATACGGCTTTTCGCTTTACGGCCATGTTTCGTGAAACGTAACTAGGCTGTGTGTGTGTGTGCTGAGGCTAGAACGATATGTTAGTGTATTATAATAATGTATAATATATTTTTAAAATTATTAGTTATCTGTGATATTGCGATACTAAAAGGTTTACCAATTATATAACGATATGTTTACTATTATTAAAATATCCCGTTTATTTTATTTGAGTGAAGGAAAATGGTGCGATATTGAATTTTTAACAGAAATAGATATAGGGCTTGCAAGAGATCTTTACAGCATGGCTCGGAAAAGTACAGGAACTTGGGTTTGATTTCCTTAAATACATGGTTTATAAATATTTTCAATATCGAATAAAAAAAGTCCAAATAACTGACCTATTAAAAGTTTTATGTTTCATTTTATGTTGGATATACTGTACAAATTTTATACATGAAAAAACGGATATAATATTTTAAATTTATTTTACGATAAGATCAGTGAAAAATTTACGACACTTAAATGTATTTAACAACGTCTAGCATATTTTAGTACAACCGTAGTAATTAAATTAAAAAAAAAAAATTACGGCCATTTAAAAAAATATAATGTTTACTATGACAACACTATAATTGTAATTAAGCAATTTGTTATGTTTTTTGTTACAAAATTCTGGGACTCAATAGTTGTCAATTTTATGTTTTAATTACGCCGAATATTTTTAATTCTACAAAAATTGTGTGAAAAAATTTAAACCATTATATAGACACAGTAATACTATCCATATAAAATTTCACTTTGATATCTTAGACTGACTGTAATTGAACAATCATTAATCATAAATATGGAGTGCGAGGCAAAAATATACGTTAAATTAGCTTTTTACCAAATGTTCTGTTAATTATTCAACATTAAATTAAATCAAGAGATCCACGAGTGAAAAGATAGACGTAAAGATATACATCTATTAAAAGGCAAATATTTTATTAACGTAAAGTACTATAGGGACTGCACTATGCCGTGTTAAAAAACATTATTTATTTTATTTTATTTTATTACTTTTTTGTACACCACAATGTTATAAAACAAAACAAGTACATATCTATTAACAAAAAGGCAGAGTACAAGAGGCGGTCTTATCGCTTGGTAGCGATCTCTACCAGACAACCTTTGGTACAGGAGTAGTTTTAGCAGAACATAGTGGGTGGTGTATTTTCATATACATACATACAAATAGCTACATCCTAATACATACACATTATACACAAATAACTATATTAAGATATATATTGTCTCATAAATAGACTAATAAATACAATATATGTAATAAATTAAAAATAAATAACTAAAAGTATTTAAATTAAAATAAGTCGTCTATAGCTGCTGCAGAAAGTGTTCTTTTATGGATTTCTTAAAAATATGTAGTGATCTTGATTGCCTTATATTTAAGGGAAGCGAATTCCATAAATTAGTTGCTCGGACTCGAAAGGATTTTTTAAAATAGTTTGACTTGCAAACAGGTGTCCTTAGAATAAGTTGACGCGATGATCGCATTTGTGATTGCTCTCCGAGAAAGTTAAACATATTTTTAAGATACGAAGGCGTTTTTGGATCAAATAGTACACAGTACAGAAGAGAAAGGATATGTGTATCCCGGCGACGGCGTATAGGAAGCCACTTGAGCTTTTTACGAAAATCTGATACGTGGTCATATTTACGCAAGCCAAATATGAACCGAATAGCAAGGTTTTGAAGACGCTCAAGTTTGTTAAGATGGTCCTCGGTCAAGTTGACATAGCTTGCATCAGCATAGTCCAGAATAGAAAGAAGGAGAGAATGTGCAAGCATAATTTTGGTAGGAATTGGTAAAAGAGATTGCAACCGTCGCAGTGAACCCATTGCCATAAACGTTCTCCTGCTTAGCTCCTTAATATGAGAACTCCATGATAATTCTTTATCAATAAACACGCCCAAACTTTTAACAACCGTCGAGTACGGGATAGTTATGCCATTATAAATAATATCAGGGATATTTTGAAGATTTATCCGCGATATCATGTTAGGACTGCCAATAATAATAACTTGAGACTTTGCAGGATTGACTTTAAGACCAAATTGGTTACTCCACTCACAAATAGCAGCCAAGTCATTATTAATGGCAGTTACCGCTGACTCAAGGCAATCGAGAGGGGTCGAGCGGTAAATCTGAATATCATCTGCATACATATGATAGAGAGAAGAAATGTTTTTAGTTATAGAATTAATAAATATTGCGAATAATAAAGGGGATAACACGCCACCCTGAGGTACCCCAGCCGAAACATCACACCACGGCGAGAAATCATCGCCAGATTGAGTACGTTGTTTACGACCGCTGAGGTAACTCCGAAACCAATCTATCACTGATGGAGATATGTTATTAGAGCGCAATATGCCAAGCAGGATGTCATAATCGACGCTATTGAAAGCATTGCTAAAGTCCAACAACGTTAAAATTGTAAGCTGCCTGTTATCCATAGCTTGTCGAATATCGTCTGTGACCTTGACTAGTGCTGTTACTGTGCTGTGACCAGGCCGAAATCCGGATTGCAAAGGATTGAGAAGAAAATTTTTGTTAAGGAATAAGCTTATCTGTTGGAAAACTAATTTCTCAAGGACTTTTGATAGGAATGGGAGAATTGAAATGGGACGGAAATCAGCGAAATTTGAAGGATTGCCCTTTTTTGGGAGAGGAATTATTTGTGCATGTTTCCAGGATTTCGGAAATTCATTTACAGAGATGGAATAATTCAGGATATGTGTCAAGGTAGGGGACAGAATATCTAGGATGGGAATAATCATACTGCGGCTAATACAGTCACTACCAGCAGCATTTGACGATATGGACATTACGCTCTTCTTAACATCACATTCAGTGAAAGAATCGAAAGTAAATGGAGGAAAGTCCAGAGTTGAATGAGTAGAAAGAATATTAAGAGTACGTTCTTTTTCATCTTTGTCGATAACGTCGCAAGACGAGAAATGTTTATTAAGGATATTGATATCAATATTGGGAGAAGTTTTACAGGACAATTTACCAACTCCTAGGGACTCAAGGAACTTCCAGGTCTTAGATGAGTTAGAATATTCAAGGGACTTGTAAATGTGGCGTCGTTGTGCGTCTCTACACATAGTATTGCAGCGATTACGAGCTTTATGATAATTACTACGATTTTTGTCACTGTCGTTGCATTTAAATTTGTTTTTAGCTTTATTTTTTTTTTCTATTGTTGTCCTTATCTCATCCGATAACCACGGAGCTGGGAGATGCTTCAACTTAACTGGTCTAAGAGGTGCATGTTTATCGTAAAGATGTGTCAGTAAGGAATTTAATAGTTGAACTTTTGAATCAATTGAGTCAGTATTCATAATAGTAGCCCAATCTAGCTGACTCGCATCGATGCTCAGGCATTCTTTATCAATTCCTCCAAAGTTACGCCGCAGAAGTATTTTCGATTTTGCTTTTGGAGGACGAATTTTATAGGAAAGGTAAATCAAGTCATGATAAGAAAATTCGTCAGCTGAACACTGACCATATTTATAAGCAAAATCCAGGGATGAGACCATTATAAGGTCGAGAAGAGAGGGAATACAGCCAGGAGATTTGTGCGTGGCATTAAGGGGCAAAATATGGAGATTAGAAGATTCAGCTATGGTTAACAATTTACTGCTGCGTTTGTCACCTTTAATTAAGCAGGTGTTAAAATCTCCCATAACAATAGAATGGCTGTAGATAGGATACTAATTACATTGGCACAGAAAAAAAATGTCTGTACATCGGGCGCCACCTATCTACGGGCATGTTTTTCGACCCGTTGAATACGAATTTCAAGTCAGTTAAGGCCGTCCAGCCTTCAATTTCAAGTAAATTGTAAAAAACTGCTTCCACCACTTCACATCAAACTAGGTCTCATAAAACAATATGTCAAAGCTCTGGACAAGATTGGTGATTGTTTTCAGGGACACCAATACATAACAATAGCTATTGTCCTGTAATTTTCACTTTTATTATTTCCTAGAAAGTTATGACATACATTTTTGAAACTTACCCAGGCTGCTCTGTCCATATCATTCATTTTACCTTTAAAA
The DNA here is from genome assembly GCA_015832385.1 of Elymnias hypermnestra. NCBI lineage: Eukaryota > Metazoa > Arthropoda > Insecta > Lepidoptera > Nymphalidae > Elymnias > Elymnias hypermnestra. The sequence goes on along the minus strand of JACTOM010000152.1, from coordinate 5,051,842 downwards.
TTAGCATCCAATGTGGGGTCCATTAAAAATTCCCTCTTTTAATTTGGCAACACCCTTCGCCGGAAACTTTTCTCTTAATCTCCCTGCCCAATGAAGCGCAAATGGTACACGGATTCAAATGACATCAAATTAAAAATTCTCTATTTTATTAAAAAATTCTCTTTCTATTAGAAAAAGACTTGAATTGTCAATGACTATATATTCTCATATGATTAAATACAATGGACAGAGCTTTGATATATTGCTTTACGATATCAAGTTTGATATGAAGTGGCGGTAGCAGTTTTATGTAATTTACTCGAAATTGTAGGCTGGATGGTCTAAACTGACTTGAAATTCGTATTCAGCGGGTCGAAAAACATGCCCGTAGATAGATGGCGCCCGGTGTGCAGACAATTTTTTTGTGTGCCGGTGTTATTCTTTCAGTTAGCCTAATCACAAAAACCTTTTATTTATCTAACGATACGTGGCAAAAGGCACAGTAATAAGGCGTTTTCTAAACATTTATTATATGCTGAGCTATAATGGTCCCAAACAGTGTAAGGCCTCTATCAATTTTAGTGTCAAGGTGTATGTCAAAGCAGTGGGGACATTAAGGATTAATTTGGTATTAGAAATAGACGCAATTATTATTTCCTAACCTAAGAAAATATTGTTGACTTTTTTGTGTGAATAGATTTTTTTATTTTTAAAAAAGAAAATCTACTGACAGGCTTTATGTATTCACAGGTTATTGCTAATAATAAAATAAAATGAGTTTATATTTATTTATAACTTAATATTTACGATAGTTTTTATTTTCATTTTGATGTGATATATGATGTAAAAAACATTAATTCTGCTATATTTTATTATTATGAACCAATGCTGTCCAAGTTTAATTAGGTTATATATTTGCTATCGTAAAGTGCAGTGAAAACCTACATAAATAAAATAATTTTGAACTTGAACATATATACAGTATATTTAATTAATGACAGCTTAATATTTCACCGAAACCATGTACGTAGGATATAGGGTCTAAAAATGTTGTAATGTTTTCCTTTTTTTTGACCGGATAGAGAATCAAATAAAAATTTTAAAGAAGTATTTAAAAATAAGACAAAATATTAATTTTTCTTTAAGTCAGTTTCACTAACTTAAAAAATATTTGAACTTAATATATTTAACATTTAATAAATCTTTGTTTACTATAACTATCGTAAATTTTATTAAACTCTTTAATATAAAACAAATACTAATTTCATTAGTTACATTTTTTGTCCATTGCTGAGTAAGCTGCCGGAATTTTAGGAAGTTTGGGTTAAAAATAGGTTTTTCTAAAGATGTCTTTAGATTCCGGATGGAATATGCTAAATACTAAATAACACATGACAAAATATAGTTTACAGTTATTAGTTTAAATACAGTATATAAATAATGCAATTAATATCAGAAAAGGACGGAAAAAGTTTTAGTTATAAAACATTTTTAGATTAGATAGAAATTTAAATATTAAAATATGTGCTTAGAAATTATACAAAATACTTCTTATGATAATATTTATCTATTTCATTTTACTGTACTCTTCTCACTTGAAGCCCTACATTCAAAATGTAATTAACATATATTTTTAGATAATACAATATAAAATATAGTAATACATTTTTCATTATATCACTCTTTGTTTAATACGATTAAAAATAATATATTTTTTTTACAATGAATAAACCTATTAAAAATTTAACAGATCTTCAATAAACAATTTAATTTCTGTACAAAACATTTTCACTTATAAAACACCACGAGACCTAATGACTAAGGGTTCCAATTGATTTAAATCCAGTTAGGTCGAATCCAGTAATACGCGACACGAGTACAGCCGTATTCTATAGTCAATCATGGAACAATACCCGCAAAAACTCAATCAAATATATCAATTATAATAACTTGCATATAACAAAACTTAACTATTACTTTCATATCAACTATGTAAAACTTTTTAGCGGTTATATACAATTAGTAAAGTCTCTGTATATGGGCACATTATTAATAAACACAAAGTCAATCATGCATCGCCCGATGCGCTTCACTAAGATATGTAGTCCAGTAAATTATCGTGAAGAGAAGGAAACAAAGGGGGAAGACCATGAGAGCATATCTGTCTAATGCACCATGTTGGGCACCGCAGAACATTACTCCATGGTCTACCATTGTTGCGAATCTGGCCAAAAAGCTGTCTGACCCGTCCCCTGTCATTGTCTCCAATATAGGCGAGTCCTAATGAGAAAATATAATACATTAACGCTTTATTAAAGCCAAATGGTATAAATATATATTCTATACATTAGTCCTTGATTTAACGAGATTGTTTAACAGATTCCCTATCCAATGAAGCGCAAATGGTACATGGATTCAAATGACATCAAATTAAAAATTCTCTATTGAAGAATGCTTTTAATTGTCAATTATTATATATAATAAATATATTCCCATATGATTAAATACAATGTACAAATTTACGGCTGATGAAAGTATCAAATGGCGTTTTAAAATCCTTTAACATGATTCACATATTCATCGGTTATTTACTAGTTTTTTATGGACGTTACGAAAGAAATATATTTTTGAAGTAAAACTTCTTTTGGCGCGTGAGGTTAAAATTTTTACGGATGAAACGCGAGATTAGCATCACGAAGATGTGCAGCGTTTTTTTATGCTATTTCGTTTGAATGTTAGGTAGTTTTAATATTTACAAATAACATGTGGCATTTTAATAATTTAATATTATATTCTTTTCTAAATTTTAAATTGAAAAACAATGTTTAATTAATAATTTCTAATATTGACAAAGAATCACGTCATCAGTCATTTATATTTAAAATTCTTCATTTATGATTTCAATAAATTATTTGCATTAATTTTGGACATTTTTAATATTTTAATGACAATTAAATTCCTAATATATCTTCGTTTTCCTCTCCCTCTAAATTGCGGAAATGTAAAGTTTCAGATTTGTATAAATGTAAACAAGACTTTAAATTAGTTTGCCAAAGAATTTTTACTTCTGACATGTTTACTTTGTACATTTTTTAGTATTTAGTAACCAAATACATCATTGATTTATCAATTAATTTTTTATAAGAGGTTTTTAGTGGATTAAATATAGATCCAAATGCATTGATATAGTTAAGTAGCAACCTATTAGCGTGTTACAGCGAAGCACAGACCTCCTCACTGATAGGAGAGATAGTTTTAGATCCTTTTTTATTTATATATGTGGACAGGGAATCTGTTAATTTTTATTTATCAATTTTTTTCGTAGATAGGTAAGCGCTTGACTATAATTTTACTAATAGGTGAGACAATTTAAGATAGAAGCTTGGTAAGAGGTAATTTATGTTTTCTTGGTTTATTACATCGTATTGGAACGTAAAATATTTTCTGTGGCGGTACGTCTTTACTAGAAGAGTAATAACTAGAAACGATCGAAGCCGTTGACCAGTCCAGACCTAGACGTGTCAGGAAAAAACAATTTCCCACACTTAGCTTTTCAGTAAGCGACCCTGGAAACAATGTTAACTAAAATATTTGCACCGTTACGTCGGCGACATCGTCTACAAAACAAACTTTCTTAATACTAAACTAATTGATCTAAACACTCTTTACTGTAACTGGCATATAACTCTTTGAAAAATAATAATTCGTATTTTAGGAGATTCATTTCATTTGTGACTTTAAAACTTGTGTATGTTGACTTTTATATTTTGGGATTTTGTACAAAAAAGTTATATGCCGATGGTTTTTTACAACTAGCTCATACAGACGTGCGCAATGCGATGAAAGCATTGGTGTGCCTATTTAATTAAAAATTAACAAATGTAGCAAGGGTTTTTAAACTTTTTAATTCGAAATTGAGCGTAACTAAAAATACAAGTTTAGCTTATTTTTATTCCAGTACCACCTACCATACAATTTCATCTATATATTCCACGCACGAATGCTAATACAAATGAAGAGATATAAAAAATAGATGTAATTAGAATATATTATATTTATTCATGTACCAAAGACAATATGAAATAACAAAAAGAAACCTTGTATACATAGTACGACTTATCTCTAAAAAGAGATTTCATCCAGAAACCCTATGTTTAGAGATAGGATGCTACTTATTCTTTGAAATCTTATTTATTATTGGGGTCTATGAGTCTCTTCTGACACTATTAAAACCCATCATACTCTAGCAAGAACTTGAACTTGCACTAACATTTTTCCCGGAGGGATGTTGATGCGAGGACAAAATGCTTTGAAAAACACTAATATTCCTCATGGTAATATTAAACTGATATCATGGTTTTGCTCTCATTTTCTGACATGAAGCACGTTCTAATCATACTTAACCAGAATCTTGTAATTCTATAGGAAGGTAAAGGTTCAAAAATTACTTTATTAAGAATATAGCGTTACTATTACAAGTTCAAAACATATTTAGAAGTATTTTCCTCGATAAAAAGGACCTATTTCTTTGAAACAAAAGTCCAATTGCATTATAAACAATTCTACAGTTTTGGTGTAAATTAGTACTATCTGCATATTTCCGCAATATATTTTTAAGAATCTTACGTTCTAGAGGTTTATTCGTTTTAAATGATTAAACACGTATTTAAAATGATCTTATCGAGCAGGGAAAGCATTTTAGATAATTACTTTAATTTACGGGGTACATCTATATCAACAATAACAACAAAGGAAACTACTTTGTTGACTATTTTACTAAATTGATTAATAATAGGTGATGTTTTTCAATGTATACTAGCGTGACCCAAACAGTGCTGTGTTCATTTTGCAATTTTACCTTACTAATTGTCCTCGTCTCACATCCGACTTTATTGTCCCTTCGAAGCCTTCTCTCCGAAGATGTTAACTAAAAATTGTTTGCCTAATTTAAAACTTCACTTTATCACTATTTTTATGGGACAACATTTATTTGTCGTGATGTTGGAACTCAGCACGAAATCTAACTTGTTTTCAAATCGAATGTGAGAATTTGGCATAGAAATTTTTATGTGTTTTTTCAGTTACTAAAACATTGAAATATCACGAGATTTTTTATTTCTACAGGTGTAAAATTGATTTAAACATTACTAATATATTTACCCTTTGTATTGTTTGGTGGGAGAATTGTTGTTTTAGCCCTTCATCTTCAACGCTTAGTTGTGGAGAGAAAACGCCACCCTGTGGCGTACCGGTTACCGGTGTACTTAACCTCTGCGAATTTAATATGACTGAGGTTATTATGAGGGACAAATGATATAAGTATTATATAATATGTACTTCTACGCCACTTTACCTAATAATTTTATATATAAGTTATATCTAAACTGTTTATTTCGCTAAATTAATGGTTAGGTCTACGTATTGAATCGAAGATGTAAACATTGGCGTTATTTGTATTACCTAGAGCAAATGTTTCAGAGTTTATTTCATTTTAATAAACTAGCTGAGTCGCGCAACTGCTCCTGCGTAATATTAAATGTGTGTGTTAAAGTAAGGCGACATTTATTTGACGCTTATGGTATTATGTTACAACCCGCGTCCGTCGACCATGCAGCAACTGTCCCTCTACTTTAAAAATAAACTGAAACTTTCTAAGATATCCATTTTAATGAAAATCTGTTAAGGACAGTTATGATCTACATGAAATTTACAGCGCATGTAATGTAATTTATTGGATAAATAATAATGCTGTATTGTATATAATAGCTTCGCAAATAACACTTATTTTATTGTAATATATAACAGATAAAAATGGTTACTGTGAGTTATTCTTTAGATTTAGATATATACCATTGTCATTTCTATCGATCTTCTTTAGATATACAATTCCGTGGCATATTAATTTTATCTATCTCGTAAGGTTTAGCCAGCGTTTTCGATTTAAGCGCACAAAAATATGTTTGCTACGACATCACATTACGAGTGTTTGAATTTTTCGACTTTTCTGTATGTTTTATACATATTAAACTTCCTATTGAATTGAAGGGAATTATTGGCAATAACATGGAGAATTACATTTTCTTTCTTCTTATTTAACTACAAACTTAGATTATTATTACCTATTGCTGGGTTATAGACCTATAAAAAACTTCCTGCATTGTAAAATATCATCTCGGACTTGTTATAATTTACAAGCCATTTAAATAAAAACCTGCATTTAATATGATACTTTTGATTTAAAATATGCAATGATATAATGTTTAACTATATATTTGTAGCGCGATTTGGTTGGATAGTTTAGGGAGATCAAAAAATTAACGCTTTCAATATACTTATAGACGATTTTTGTGGATTATTACTTACTTTCTATAAGGAAGTTGTGAAAAAGTGCCAACATAGACGGTGTAATTGTATAAGACAATCTATATTTTAAGTAAATATTAAATTTATCATTTCAGTGTGCGATTTCAAGTTACACGTAGGTGATAATGTAGGGTGGTGGTACTGAATTTAGTCAATGATTTGTTGATATGGGTATATATTTTCATAAGTTCAATATTAACCTTCCATTTGGTTATATAAATAAGAATTGTTATTGTATTTGATAATCACCTGTGAATGATTGATGTGTAATGGAGGTGCAAGTTGCGCTGCAGATGCTGCACGACGCATGTCTTGCCTCCGTCGACTCCAGCTTTTATCATAGCGTATACCAAAGAGTACTACAAAGTATTCCAATAACGCAAGAAACACAAATATAGTGCACGAGATCAGCCATACTTCGATGCACTTCAGCTCCAATGCGTCAGGAGAGTTCGTACTGCAACAGATGAGATTAAAAATATTTCTATACTGTCATTATTCCACGCTTCATATAAAAGAAAATAATATCTAATAAAGCCAACAGAATCAAAATAGCTACAAAGCCTGTCCAGACGGCGCTGACATAACAATAGTAATATTAAAAAATTAAAAGTGCGTGTGTACAAACTAATGTGGTGTTGGAGACAACTTCTAGGGATAAGTTGGACAGATTTCCGCACTAACTCCTCCATACTCAGAGAACTTAAGATAAAACAGATACTGTCATCGCTTGTCCAACTGCAAGTTCTTAAGTTCTTTGGCCACATTGCCAGGAAGGAAGCAACCATCGAACATCTGGTGGTTCAATGCCGTGTAGAAGGGAGGTGGTCGCGTGGTCGATCCCCAACGAGATGGAAAGATTCAATAAAAGCCGTGACTCAGCTTACTATATCAGAATGTTCTCGCAGTGCCGTTGACAGAGGCCGTTGGATGATTATCGCGAAGCGTGCATTAGAGCGTAACTAATAACCACGACCACTCTGCCAAGAGTGAACGAATAAGAAGAAGAAGTGTACAAAGTACACTTGTCACAAGTGAAACTTTTTTGGCATAATAAGTTTTAAGTCTTGTTTATATTTATACGGATCTAACGCTAGATTTCCGAAACTTACACGGAGGGGAAAGGGAAGATATATTAGGAATTTAATGAATTTAATTGTAACTAAAATATTAAGTGTCGAAAATTAAGAGAATTTATGAAATATTTTTTAAATGACGTGTGGCACATTAAAATGCCACATGTCATTTGTAAATATTAAAACTAAATAGCTAACCTTCAAACGAATTAGCATAAAAAACGCTGCACATCCTCGTGACTCTAATCACACGTTTCATCCGTAAAAATTTTACACTCATGAATGTAAGTCGAACTAATGAATATTAAAATTGTTTAACTTGAAAAACTGAAAAACAGAGACATACTGGAATACATTTCGTTTTGCTTTGTGGCATGCCTTTAGTAACACCTTGTTACGAAGCCGAAAAATTCAATAAAAGCTAAAATTTCTAGATTTGCCCGTGCAAGTAAAGCCAGCACGCGTAACATTACGCCAGCGACGTCTTGTAAAGGTAAGGAAATGACACAAAAAGTTGTTGAAACAAACCTCACGGTATCAAACATGGTGACAAGTGACAGCAGAGTGGTCACCAGAAGCACCATGCGACCTGGTACAATTTCGGGGATTACGCAGAAACTTCCCCACGAGATAATGACGAATAACGATGACGGCAAGTAGCTCTCCAAAAGGTAGCCTCGCAGTTCACGGGAAAGCTTGATTTGCAACCGCGCTGCTGAATGTTCACCTGGGAACAAAAAGAATTTAGCAAACCTTGTACTAAAGATTACACAACAAAAGTGAAGACTTTATCAAGACGAACTTTATTAAAGGAAATACGACTATTTTTACTGTTATGCATAATGAAATATTGAAATTTTGTTCATCTTTGCTGATAATATAGATAATTAGATTATTATCTTCCCTGAGTCCTTGAACGATTAAGCAGATAATTAAAAAAATTAAATAAAGTTTTTTTACTCATGTTAGAAGTGAAACTTCTTTGGCAAACGAATCTTTAGGTCTTGTTTATATTTATATATATGTAAAACTTTAGATTTCCGAGACTTAGATGTAGGGAAAAAGGAAGATATGTTAAGAATTTAATGAATTTAATTGTCATTAAAATATTAAATTTATTTTCAGTTATTAAATGACGAGTTGCAAATTAAAATACCACATGTTATTTGTAAATATTAAAATTACCTAACCTTCAAACGAATTATCCTAAAAAACGCTGCACATTTTCATGACGTTAATCATGCGTTTTATCCGTAAAACATTTACCCTCATGCGACTAAAGAAGTTTCAATTCAAAAAGCAAATTTTACAGAAGAGTCATTTGAAAATTAAACAAAATATTTAAATCGACTGATGTTTATAATGACATTTTGTGTACATTTCTATGAGTTGTCAACACAAGAAAATTTGTACGGTTTTACAATATTCTTAGCTAAAATTTTGAAAATTTTGTATTTTGTTATTATATAAATTTTGTATTTGTATTGTATTAGCTCGAAATATGTAGACTAGAACGGCATGGTTTGCACGCGATAGAGGCGTGCCTAAAAAGTCTGTTGCCAATATTAAAGTGGAGGTGATAATGTATTTATAACTAAAGCCGCCTCATTACCTAATAGTAGAAAATGAGAGGATGCTAAGAAATTAGTACATTTATATTCTAGCTCTAGCTAAACCCTGCCCGGGTTCCTCTTCAATGTAAATAATGTTAAATTGTTAGACTAAAAGTATTTCAGAGGACTCAAATTCCTTGACTAACGTAATACCCTATTTTATTAGGCTATGCAAAGAAAAAATACAAAAGTCCTGTTTATAAAGGATTTTCATAATGAAACGTATGACAAAATACTTGTAAAAGTAGTAAGTAGCAGTCCATTAACGTCCCACTGCTAGGCACAGGCCTCCCTAATCCGAAGAGCTAGGGTTTTAGAGCATAGACCCACCATGCTACTCCACTGCGGATTGGCAGGCATAGTACACAGGTGCACTCTCTATTCCTTCACTCTCATAGTCCGATGTGACGGGAATCTGACACGACCGGAGAGAGGTTAGGCGCAGGACCGACGGCTTTACGTACTTTCCGAGGCACGGGGGTGGATCACACCGCCAACTTCCCAACTTCGGGCAAATATTGAGAAAATATTAAAAGAAAGCTCAAAATCGATTTTGAATTGACCCGACCCGGGACTCGAATCCAGGACCTCATGTCTGTAGTCGAACATGCTAACCACTAGACCAATGGGGTAGTTTAAAATACTTGTATATTTTTTATTGCTGACAGTTTTAGCGCTTGACTGTGATCTCACCTGATGGTATGTGATGATACAGTTTAGACGAAAGCGCTCTAATCTGGTAAGAGACGATATACCTCATGGTTTCTAGACAGTATCGTACCGGAACACAAATCACTTCGTTTGGCAATTTTTATTTTCCGCTGCGTAATGCATTTATGCACCCCGCCTGTGAGACAGACGGGAGTGTGGGACTCGCCGGTAGTACCAGAATACCCACTAAAGCCCAGCGTAGCACTCGTCATTTGCGAATGGAAGGACCAGAGGTTCGTTGTGGCATTCCACTCTGGCCCCTCCGAATGAAGCCGGCTCAAATTTGTGCTACAGGGGAAGGAGTTGGTTAAAGCTCCGTATTCTGTTTCCTATTCCCCTCGGTCCGGGGTACTGTGCTTCACCTGCATTCGCTCTCTCTCTTTGTCGTGCCTCCTTTAGTGAAATGATTTCGTTTCGCAGAAGGTGGCAACAGCATTCCAGACCCGCTCGTTGATAAGCATTGCACCTATAATACTTGCCATTGAGAGATCTGCGACGTCAGATGACGCTGAGATCCCCAAGCAAAACATTCGGCCACCGTTTGTTTGGCGATACGTTTTTGCTGGTAGGGTGGCCACGGCCGAAGCCCCCCAAACTGTCCAGATTAGTAACTGAACTACGAGTACTCACAACAATGTGCCAACGAGGCCGATAAAATATAATAACGTTATGTAAAAATTTCATAACAGTAATTCCGCACTTTATAAAATTTGGCAAATACAAATTTTTACAAACGGGTAAAGTATTTCTATGTAAAAGTAGAAATGTTTCGAATCTTGATATGTTTTTTTAATTTGTAGATTGAATAATAACATGACGTTTATGTTTTATTACATGAGATTTATATCTAAGTGGAACATGCTAACAAAGAAAGTGTACACGCAACAAATACGTAAAGATAAGGTGCATATGCGAGACACGGATGATCATTGAAGTAAATAAACACAATAAATCTTGTAATATAATTGGAAGGATTTTTAAAATACAATTTTTGTTTCAAGTAATTTGATAATTGTTTGAAAGAAGGTTGTATACAACTTTCAAAAATGTCAATTTATAATAATATTACCTCCTCGTGTTTATATATTCTAAATTTAAAAAATCTTCACATTTCATTTTTTTAGGTAAGAAGATAATTGCTTCAATAAAACAGCTTTTTAATTTTCATACACAAATATGAATGGCTCATTTATTGCTAGTTCTCTACCTCTCATCTGATCTGGTCCTAAACCACTTATCTGATTTTGGGAATTTGTTTACACTTGGACTAATTAATTCTTTAAAAATGTATGTAAAATGTTTTTCAATTAGGAAATTCTCACGGATATCCGTAATACCATGGGGTAATAACGTTACAGGTTATGGTGGACTTCTATTGGCTAAAACCTAACGTGCTCCAAAATCTGTTTCTACAATGTGACTTAGTTAAATATTCTGGGTATGAGTTGATTAAATTCCTAAATAGTAAAACCTTGATTTCTTATTTTTTATAGTCACTATTACTATGTATCTGCTTTACCATCCGTGATTCGCACAATCAGCGTCATGCAAGCATACAACATTGCAAAAGCTTTAGTAATTAAATACAAGTTAGTATAAAGGCGCAAACTGAAGCGCAAAGCCATAATTTTACATTTACCTTCACCAAAATTTCGAATATGATTACTTTTGTCGGTAACAAATGTGACCACGTATTTCGGGAGGCGGAACTCTCGGCGCTGTTCTCCTGATATGCCGGACCAAGGTGCCACTTCTCGCCAGACGAAGCGAACGTCTTCTCTCGTATACTTATCTATTAAAATGTCAAAATCATCTTGGTGAAATATTTTAATAGCTCTTAGTTTTAGTTTAGTAAAACAACCAGTGATTAGGGGCTGTTGACCACTAAACTTTGTGCTTTAAAGTTTCCGTAATCCAAGATGGCGGTGAAAACAATGGCGGCGTTTAAGCGTAAATAACTCTACTTGTTATAAAATTTCTTGGCTTTCAACAAAGTTTTTAACAATTAATTGTCTTTTGATTGATCGATTAAATGATAATGTATATTTAAAATTATCTATATATTAAAGCATAATTGAACTAAGCCAAAATAAAATGAGGGTATTATTGAGAAGTGAATATGAATGTAATAAAGGCTAACATCGTTAAAGATACTCTTTCTAAAAATGAAGCTTACATATTTGATTGTTATTTAAATTTTTTTTTGTCTTTGTTTTGTAAATTGTTTTCTTTTTTTTGTGATAATCTTTCTCATTTTTAATGTGACTTTCTTTTCTGTATTGTAAAGTGTTCGACGCTTTTAAAACTTTTAAAATTTCAAACAAAATTTAAAATAATGTAGAATTCTCACCTTAAGTGAACTTTATATGTTCTTTGTTGATAAAAATAAATGTCTTTAAACCGAATCATTGTGATGAAGCAATACATCGCAAGAAACCTGCATCTCCCGCGAATAATTCTAGAGTATGTGTTACCTGCCAACGCGCAGAAAAGTAGCATGGTTGGTCTATGCTCTAAAGCCCTATAAGTGAGGACTCCTGTGCCCACTAGTAGGACATTAATAGGCTGCTAATTACTTTACCTTACAATATGAATATATAACAAAGTTTGTTTAACATAAAAAGTAACAGTTTTAATTACTTCGGCTTTGAGAAAGTGAAGTTAATGATACAGCACTTGTGAAGATAATATCTTTTATTAAAAATCCATTAGGAAACACTGATAATGAAAGTAATTAATTTCTTAATGTGCCGGAGATTGCCCTCCGGCTTATGTGGTTAGACAGTCATTTTTCAATCATAAAGTTAATATTTAGAGCTTTAGCTATAAAAATTTGGATCCAATTCTAAGGGTAAATTTTATTTCTACAAGGAATTTAAAAATAAATCTAAGCGCCAAATTTTCTTGACCTAAGACCTAAATACGATATCTTAATCTACGTGAGATCGTCGGCTGTATTATTATACAAAGCGCACTCAAAAAATTAACTCTTAATCTGGTTTATAATGACACATTTGAGTATTCAAAATGTTAACACACAATTTATAATATGATAATAATGTGCGCAAATTTAGAAAGTTTTAAAACATAAATTTATTACCATTGAAACTTTAGAAAAGAAATTTCAATCTAATAATACTGTTAATAGTAGGTAATAAAACTAACTTGTACTTACAACTACTGAAATCAATAGCGCAGTTTTGTACGTCTAGTGGATACAAGACGAAGTCCATTTCACATTTTATTGTTATCGTGGCACTGAAATTTAAACACAACATCGTTTTAACAAAACGTTAAAAAAGAGCTCTTTATTAATATAACATTATAAGGATTTATGCCCAGTTTTTGCAAAATACATCGTTAATCCAAACAAATATTAATTTGTAATTGCTTTGTAAGTATCTACCTAATAAATTTCTTAATATTTCTATTTTTAAACCACTGCTTAATTAAATGGTTCGCCTTGTACAAGTAGGATATCATATCTGTTACGAAAAGTTTAACTGAAATTTACGAATTGAATCTAACAAATGTAATGAAAATGGTATACATTTCCTAATTTAAATTATTTTTAACCGTATTTTAATATTTTTTTTATTAATAGTTTTTATTAATAGTAGCTTTTGCAATAGATAGATTTTAGATATGAAAGTCTGAAAATGTTCAACAGTCAAATGTCATGTACATCATTTTAAAAGACCGCTTCCAAAAACAAAGACAGACGATTGTACTAATGACACCTTTAATGATGAACCGGAATAAATCGAACCTGATTAAAAAAACATATTTTTAAAAGATTTTATTAGCATTATTTAAATAAATAAATTTATGCTCATCAAAGAACTGACAATTAACGCAAGGGCGCGGTGCGCGTTGATCAGTTCGTTAACCCGTGCATTCGAACAGCAGCTTATTTTGATTTTGTGATTCATTGCTGGTTTTTTGTTGGTAATATATATATTTCTTATGAAACAATCGTTTCATCTAGCTATACCAACATCATGGAGCGTAATGTTAAATCAGGATCGGTTTTTTCCGTCCCATCATCAAAGGTGTCATTAGTACTATCATCTGTACTCGCTTTCGGAAGCGGTCTCCTAACACCTTGAATACCTAAAAGTCTATGTTATTGATTATCTGACATTTCAAGGATTCTAGAAGTGGAAATAGAAATTACGAACCCTATACTGACGGAGACGGTGTGGTTGGCGTATAACCTCAGCGAAGCCATCTCTTGCAGCACAGATAGTATCTTCATCGCTTGTAGTTGCCATATGTAGAGATCGGGCATCCAAATCAATTGACGAAATTCCCATGGCAAGTCAATGAATGATTTGTTGAAAGGCACATTTAGTCGCATGTCTTCCCATGATACTTGGAGAAATACATCAAGCGTGATCTCCTTGGACAGAAAAGGGTACAATTATTGCAAGTCCTATACATAAATGGTACACAACCAGGTATTGAGTTAGACGACAAGTGGATCTCGTTATAAGAATTGCGTTTTATAATGGTAGAGGTACCACAAAGGTCTATAATGTTTATAAAACTTTTGTGCCTAATTTAAAGTACATAATGATTCTTGATTATTTGACTTCACAGTGAAGAAAACATGGTGAGGTAATTTGTACTCCCTGGTAGTGATTTTTGAAGTATATTTAGCCTGTAGTGGAGCAGCGTGGCGGATTTAAACTCTAAACCTTTTCTAATAATGTCCAGCATGGACGACTCTGTCCAGCATTTATAAGTGTTAGTCGTACCTTAGAACTTATTGGTATCGTAAAAGCTTTTCTGAGGTAGCTATAACTTCAAGCTATGTTCATTTCTAGTGTAGAATAAATCGTTTACCTAATTTGTAAAATTTATACATATAATAATTGAAATTATCCCCGAAAATTCGACTTCAAATAGGATGTAGATAAATGTTATTAAAATATTGTACAATCGAAAAATTATTTTAATTTTTGAAGTGAAACTTTTTTATGCGCTTAAGGGTGATTATAGTCAACAAGATGTGCAAAACAATAGGCATTTTAATTTGCCACTCGTCATTTAATAATTTAATATACTATTTTTCATAACTTATAAAATGAAAATATTTTATAAATTCTCTTTTCAAAATCTTAAATTTAAAAACAAAATTTAATTAATAATTTAAAATATTGGCAAAAAACCTTTTATTTACAATTTGAGATTTCGATAAATTTACAATGATTTTGTCTAAATTTAATTTGAGGTTAGATATTTTTACTATTTACAAAAAATCACGAGGTATTTTATTTAATATTCGACATCTGAGATTTTACTATATTAATTTTTGAACAATATAAAATAAATGTTTTTCAATAAAAAAAACAATTAAGGAGAATTGTTTTATGAATTATCATTTAAAAATAAATTTCCAAATCCAAAAGAAATGTCAAATTCTGTAGTGCGAGAGTGTGAAGCACTAATATCGAAGAAATAAATTTAAGTTTAAATTTCGACACTTTTAATATTTTAATGACAATTAAATTTATTAAATTCCTAACATATCTTCCTTTTTCCCTCCATGAGAGACTCGGAAATCTAAAGTTTTAGATTTGTATAAATATAAACAGGACTTCATAATTAATTTGGCTAAGAAGTTTCACTTCTTACATGTGGACTTTGTACGCACGCAATTTTATTTTTTTATTGCTTACAGGTTAGAGTGACTGTAATCACACTTGGTAAGTGATAATACAGTGTAAGGTGGAAGCGCGCTAATCTGTTAAGAGGCAATTTACCTCTTATATTTTCCATATATTATCGTACCGGAACACAAATATCTTGCTTGGCGGTACGTCTTTGCTGGTATTGTTGGATATTCCATGTTATAAGAAAGGCTCTAGAGTCTAGGGTGTATGCCATTGAATTACAATGAAATATATAGCAAAAACTCTCTCTCTCTTATAAATACAGATGAAGTAGCGTAGGTAAGTATAAGAAAAGATATGATATATGTATATTTGCAATACCTCTTTATTCTCATCGACACCAGACACTCTGTTCACGTTAATCCCGATGTAAACTGTCGTGTTTTTATCTGTAAAAGAAAATAACAATTAGACCTTGCTATTTGAGTTTCATTGAAGGGCTATAAACTGTTGCATAGGTAGTAGGAATTAGCAGTGGCTTTGGCGGCGCCCCTTGGAGATATCACCGGTTCGCCCGCTTTTACTACTTCGATACTCGGCTGTAATAAAATTAAACCAAGCTATTCTGTAGCTACCCACTTAATGAAAAACAAAGAAAAACCTTTGAATATTTGAACAACAAGAGCTCAATAGTTAAACGAACTTAAAACTAAAGTTATAGTTATACAGTTAAACATTACTACTTTTACATCCATCCATCCATAAATGTTTTCCTCCATCTATCGCATGTCGTATTGGTACAAGATTTTAAAAAGTATCACTTGTATTGTGGTTTCATAAAAACCCACAATGTTTTTGTCAGTAAAAAAAATGATACACAAAATCTTTATTGGTTAATTGATGATTTCATGTTGTTAAGCGATTAGTTTGAATAACAATTAGGACAAATGGAAGAGCAAAATAAATATAAGAGATCTTTAATTGCTTTTACTGTAAATTATAATACATTGCGTGATCGATATTGTTATCTAACGTATTTAGTGTGCTAAATTTTTTTTTTTTTATAAATACGAGATGTTACATATAAATAAGAAAGTATTTTTTTCGTTACAAAATCCGAATGTTTTCAGCTAAAGTACCACTAATTTAACATGTTTCAAATATACCCCAATAGGGACTATAATTTCATGTTCTTACATGGCCAGCAGTGTAAGGGGAAATTATTGTTTGAATAATGATTGGCCAAACGTCAACCAAGCGGCTCGAAGTTTTTCGTCAAATCATCTCCGGTCTTAAGTGGATAGCTGTCTACTTTAGCCGTATCATGACCTGGGCCGAAAAATGAAAAGTGCTATAAATAAACGATGTATAAATAGCGAGGTTTTGCATGCTGAAACAAAAGCAATTCGGGGCACAAGGTTAACCCTGACCCTTTTACGTCTGGTGACGGAAAATTGTCTGTTCCACAGGATATTATTATACAAAGTTCCATCTAATCTGAGCCAAAACCTTTATTTGAAACTTTATATAGGGCTTAGAAGTATATGTTTATAATCATTGAAATCTTAGTTACATTTAGATTGTAAACAAAATTGCCATTTCAATTCCCAATCGAAAAAGAGAAAACTTGAAATGTAAAGCCTTCAATTACGAAGGAAATTAAACATACTTTGGAATTACGTTAGAATTATCTAGGTTTCCTTACTACATGTAACATATAATCATATATTATAATATTTCCTTGATGATACATATAAACAAATTATTATTTAATGAAGTGTACGTGACTATGTAATTGAAATGAGTGAAAGTGAAATATTTGAAACTTGCAGTTAATATCACAATATTGATCGAATTAACCTTTTTTATAATTATATTTGTTGTTCGTTTGTTTAAATTATTATTAATAAGGCGACTTTACTTATGGAAAGATTACTTACCGGGAGGAATGTTTCTACTGTAGTTAGTTGGTAACTGATATGCATCTTGGTCCATGTACAGGATCTGACTGAAAGAAGTAAAAAAATATTTCACATCCTTTCATATTACAGATGTCGAAACTGCCAAAATGGTGTAGTTCGCTTATTTTCATAGCATTGTCTTCGGCATACTGTTATGGGGTACAGCGGCGGACATTGAAACTATCTATATATTGCAAAAAAGAGCAATACGTGCTATATCCGATACAAGAGCTTAGTGGACACTTATTATTATTTACGACTACTTATATGCTCTTGTCTGAATATCTGCAATGACTTTTCACTGTACTTTACGGTACACTAAACCATATCTGTCGATATATTATTATAGTTTCTCTCAGGTTCATGAAGATCATTTTTTACGAGTTAAAACGTCAATTTGTTTGTTTTGTAATCATTTGTTAATCTATTTACGACATGACAGTCTTTGTTATTCTCTACATATTTGTGATGCTGTACAATAGGGTATAACTTTGGTTTAAAAGAGGATACGATGTGAAATGTTTCCAATTATATAAAATTTATTTAACACTACGCAGTGCCCAAAGTTTTTGGATGCAATAATTTGATCATGTTTATCATATTATTATTTATAATTATAGGGGAAGGAAGGTTTATTACACTGGTTTATTTGTGGTGTTGTTGCCCTAGATATAACAACAGTTTATGCACACCATTCATGAAACTGTAAGATGTACATGATTTTGTAAGATTTGCTCCGATTTTTTTTTAAACTTTATTTTCATTACAAAACTCAAAAAACGAGAAACAAAATAATAGTTATATTTGTAATGTCAGTAAAGTCTTCAGAAATTAGGATATATCGAACTAAATAAAAAGGAAACTGTCGTAATTATGTATTTTCTTTCTATAAAACGTCTTTTATGGGTTTTACTTTTAAAATTTTCCTGGTGAGAATCTCTTTTCAAAGACAAGCATTAATTTGAGTGTGACAATCCAATCAACCCTGATACCCGTCCTCCATCACTTCAAGATCTTAGTGGAACATTTAAAGCCCTCCCTTCAATCCTCTTCGAAGCTGAAGATGGCAGGTATTTATATTTAATCATAGACTAACCACAAAGTTCACAGATACATAACAGAAATAAAGAAAAAAAAGTAAGAAGTAAAAAATCACATCTTATTAAAATCTGACATGAATTGTAGTGTTAAATGAATTTTATAATTGGCATGAATTGTATTTTCTTATCTATGTTTTAAATTTATTACAAAGTGTTATGAATGTAAGTAAATTATAGACACAGACAGCTTTACTCAAGTTGTTATTGTGGAGATAGCTAACATAACGATGTTTGTAATAGAATAAAGTATCAGATGTTCATAAAAGACTAACTTCTCAAAGGATTCTTTACTGAATTGTAAAATATATTACAAGATTTTTACTAAGCCGTTATTATTAAAATTATTCAACTTTGATATATAAATCAAAACTGCAGTAGATTTTTGTATAATCATGGTATTTAATTGGGATATTAATGACGTTATAAAGTAAAGAAATTTAATGAAAAGCTGTTTAAATTGGATATTAATTTCTATAATTTTCAACAGATAAAAAAAACAGGTATTTAGTAAAATTACTGAGACTATTGTAGTTTTGGACAAATACTTTCCAACTCAGTATTTGTCTTGTTTGACTCCAAAAATATCAGAAAAAATTTAACAATGATATTCAAAATATCACCAATACCTCGCTCCACGTCCTACTAACGTGCCAAGAAAGTTGGCCGTAAAGCCAAATGCCGTATAAGGTATCAATTATTCGAACATGATTTATCATGCAAAATGCATTTTACCTTTATATTGCATTTAAATGAAAAATACATACATAGCAAGTACATAAATTTGTACATAAAATAATAACAGACTTCAAAAACCAACAATAATCTATAAACAAAAAAGTGCGCGCGTACAAAGTACACATGTCAGAAGTGAAACACCTTTTGCAAACTAATTTTTAAGTCTTGTTTATATTTATACTAATCTAAAACTTCAGATTTCCGAGACTAAAAGGAAGAGGAAAACGAAGATACGATAGGAATTTAATGAATTTAATTGTCATTAAAGTATTAAACGTGTAAAGCATTCGATTATGTTTCGCATAGAATACTTCTTGATAAATGTAATAGCTATGGTTTGAGAGGAGTAGCCAACGACTGGC
Source organism: Elymnias hypermnestra (assembly GCA_015832385.1). Taxonomy (NCBI): domain Eukaryota; kingdom Metazoa; phylum Arthropoda; class Insecta; order Lepidoptera; family Nymphalidae; genus Elymnias; species Elymnias hypermnestra. Next base: position 5,032,324 of record JACTOM010000152.1, on the reverse strand, counting down.
TCTAAAGTTACCTTAGTAATAGGAAGCAGCATGTACTAATAAATAGAATAAATAATCGTAATGTTGAAGAAACAGTGAAATCCGAAGTAAGATTTTAAAAAGTAGGTGTACGACGGGGAAGTATATTGCGTCCACTTCTATTCTTAATTTACATCAACGATTTACCAAATATAACAAACTACAAATGCACATTATTTGCTGACGATTTATCTATAGTAATACTTTGTAATAATATAAACGTTTATAACAATGAAATAAATAATACGATTACAGATGTCGTAAATTGGTCAGACAGACACAACTTAAAACTTAATTTTACTAAAACAAAATATATCCAATTTATAAATAAAAATGGCACGAAACAAAGCCTGAATATTAGATATAAAAATGAATCCATCAATGAAACAAATAGTATTAAATTTTTAGGTATAGAACTGGATGATAGACTTTCATGGACGAAACATATAAATCGTCTTTCTATGAAAATCATTTTTTTTGCGATATGGAAATTAGCAAAAATAACAGACAAAAAAACGGCTATACAAGCTTATCATGGATATGTTTCTTCTCTACTACGATGTGGCATATTTATATGGGGAAATACTAGTAATATTAATAAGGTGTTTATAGCTCAAAAACGATGTATTAGGAGTATCTGCGATGTGAGTCCAATAACTTCCTGTAGACCTCTTTTTAAAGAACTAAATGTGTTAACTGTACCTTCCCTATACATATATGAAGTGTGTTTGTATGTAAAAAAAACATTTAGACCAGTTTGAAAAACGGTATGATATGAACGGGACACAATTTAAGCGATTTAGATTTCAAAATCATTTAGTTAGACCCAGTACAAGAACACAGCTTTATGATAAAAACTGTCACGTCATGGCTGTTAAAATTTATAATTAATTACCCAACCCTCTTAAACATACATAGACATACATAGACATAAATAATATTAATATATATAAACATAAATTGAAAAAATGGCTAATATCTAAATGTTATTACTATATTAAGGACTACTTAAATGAAAGTAAAAATAAATAAAATAATTCATACGAGACGCAGTTTTTAAGCTCATTAAGTTTTCATATAAAACTGTAATATTATTTATGAATGTGAATATCATTTTAAAAATGTAAATACCTGCCATAAGGATGAAGCAATTATTTCAAAATAATATTATTTTGTCCTATTATAGATGTTGCACGCCATTCTATGGTAGATTGTGTGTTGTACACTTGATCTTGCAATAAAATATATTTGATTTGATTTGATTTGAAAATTAATACAAATAATTTATTGAAATGTCAAATGAGGAATTGTAAATCAAAATGACACTGACAAAAAGTCAATATTAGAAATTATTTAAAATTTGGAAGATAATTTATGAAATATTTTTATTTATGAAAAATAAATTAAAATGCCACATGTTATTTGTAAATATTAAAACTACCTAACATTCAAACGACTTAGCACAAAAACCGCTGCACATCTACGTGACGCTAATCACGCGGTTCTTTTTACGTAAAAGTTTTACCCTCATGCGCCTAAAGTGGTTTCACTTCAAAATGATACTACTCCATGTTACATGAAATATTTATATGTATACATTCATTAAACTGCCTCATTGGTCTAGCGGTTAGCATGTTCGACTACAGACATGAGGTCCTGGGTTCGAGTCAATCAAAATCAATATTAAGTTTTCTATTAAAGATTTTCTCAGTATTTGCCTGAAGTTGGGAAATTGGCGGTGTGATCCACCCCCGTGCCTCGGAGAGCACGTTAAGCCGTCGGTTTTGCGCCTGATCTCTCTCCGGTCGTGTCGGATTCCCGTCACATCGGACTATGACAGTGTAGGAATAGAGAGTGCACTTGTGTACTATGCCTGCTAATACCCAGTGGAGCAACGTGGTGGGTCTATGCTCTAAGAAACCCTCGCTCCTCGGAGTGAGGAGGCCTGTGCCCAGCAGTGGGACGTTAATGGGCTGCTACTTACTTATACATTCATTTGTTTTCGAAATGACCATAATCTAAAGACGATGAAGAAATTGTAACTTACAGATCACTGTCACACTGAACGTATAGGTATATCGATATCAAGAAAAATTTTTCTTGCCATTATAGGAAAATGCCATAAATCGAAAACGTAACTTAAGTGTCATTGTAGCTAAATGCCGTATATAAAGAATAGCCATATAGGGAGATATGGGTGTATAAATAATTTGTAAATATTTGTTTGTCTTTAGTAAATATTAGATTGCACAAATTTTGTACATATTATAAAAGTAGTGACTAAAGTTGAGAAATGTATGATTAGATGGTTTGGGTACGTAGAGAGAATGAATGATAGGAGAATGACAACAAGGTTTTTGGAACAGCAAGGCGAACGTTTCTGGACCAAATTCAAGACATTTTAAACACGGGCCAGATCAAGAGTATTCGAAACCGACGAACTTAATGAGAATGAAAGAAGCGAAGGAGAAATACAAGGATCGTGGCAAGTGGAAGGACTTGATCTCTGTCTACTCATATAGGAATGAGGCGTGATGCTATAATTTCATCTAACACCGTTAATATCGACGGCACAATCTTAACGAATACATTAAATCTTAAATGACAACAAATAACGTTTCAGTTCTAAATATATATTGTAAATAGATTGCACTAAGATTGTATTTATTTAAATTTAATATCTTTTGTTTGTGGAGGGATTTTGTTAAATAAATAAGGAACCTTGTAAAAGTCAGCTGCATTAATATGAGGCAATAACACTGAAACACCTTCAATTTAATCCGTGTGATAATAAATAGATCCAAGGATCTTTAAAGATAGGATCGGTGAAATAATATCATTATACAGAAAAGCGTTGACAATAGGTAGCTTAGTTGTGATAATCCCATTGGCTTAGCCTTTAACTTGTATATAAGTTGATAGTATTAAAAGTGAGCACTTTAGAGTCAGCATTTTTCAAGGTTTTATTTAAGATGTAAACCAAATATTTGCGCCATCGAAATTTTTCTTTAAAGCTAAATCCATGGCCTCTACATATAGTGAGTCAACTGGCTTATTAGGTATTTTAATTTTTTAGTGACTTCCATGCTCATATCAGTAGTTATCAGCCTGAATGACAAAGTTTTTAATAATCATAGTGTTCTTAGAATGCTATGTTTAAAAAGTCGTCAATGACTTTTTAAGCTTTACGTTCTAAGAACAGAAATAAAAATTGTTAAAAATAATTCTATTTGAAATTTCTTTATGTATACTTAACATATACAGAGATCATAAAAATATTAACTAGTGCAGCAACCATTTTACTATACCCTAGTAGATGAAGATGGATGGTTTTGCATGATGACGATATGAGTAATAACACGAAAAATAAATATATTTACACAATAATATTACAAAAATGATCTGAAATACATATACTTTGAAAGGGCTTTTGTCTTGTCTATGTCTTCTATATAGAGATATCCAGGTCTTGATTGCCTCGTCAGGATATCTCTGGAACCATAAGGCATAGAGACTTGAAATTTGGTACGAATATTCCTTTTGCCGAATAGAGGTCAGCTATTAACGAATTTTACGGAATTCTATCCTCAGTGTGGGTATGTTTCTTATTTGTAAAACAATTTGCCTAATTTAATAAAAATGCTAACAAAAATATTACACGCAGGCGAAGTTGCGGGTTCAGCTAGTTTAAAATATAAGCCAGCCCTACTGCTTAATCCTAAAAATCAAAACCTTAATATCAATAACATTGATAAAGTAAGTCTTGCTTTTTTTCGTCGGCCTCGCTGGCGCAGTGGTGCGAGTACTCGCCTATCTAGCAGAGGTTCTGGGTTCGATCGATCGATAATTCGTCTGAGTCTTGTCTGGTGGGAGGCTTCGGCCGTGGCTAGTTACCAACCTACCAGCAAGGACGTACCGCCAAAAATAATAGATTTGTGTTTCAGTACGATGTTGTGTAGAAACCATAAGGGATATGTCGCCTCTTCACCAGATTAGCGCGCTTCCATTCAAGACTGTATCATCAGGTGAAATCACAGTTAAGCTCTAAACTGTCAGCCATAAAAAAAATAAGTAAAAAAAATTAGACACTAATTCTTTGAGAAATGCAGTTAGAAATTTATTCTATTTAATACAGGGGCCGGCAGACCAGCGAACTATGTGCCGCATGTGATGTGCTTTTCAAATAACTAACGATAAATATGGTAAAAATAACAAAAATTAATGAATTGCACCAATATTATAAAATTGGTGGCCCTCCTAAGTATCCTCAATTGCATCTACACTAATATTCTCATAACATTTGTGGCCCACAACAATATCTCCATAACATTTGTAGCCCGCAGTCATATACTTGTAACATTGGTGGCCCGCAGCAATATACTCATAACATTTGTGGCCTGCACTAATATCCTTATAAAATTTGTAACCCGCAGTAATATAATCATAACATTTGTGGTCTGTAGTAAAATCCTCATAACATTTGTCGCGCGCAGCAATATACTCATAACAATAGGGGCCGCCAAAAATATTCTTATAACATTTGTGGCTCATCTATAAGAAAAAGTTGCCGAGCGGTGTCTTAAAAGATCAATCATTCAAAGGTTCTTAAAAAATTGAATCGAAAATACTGTATTTATAAAATTTTATTTAGTTGTTACGTTAATATTTTTCTCAAATTTTGATTATGGATATAACCTGTTATGAAGAGTTAAATGTTACTTCCAATTCACTATAGTAATTGTATTATATAATATTACATGTAATTCTTCGTGGAAATGCTCGACTCGCGTTATCGTCCAAGTTCAGTTTGTATTGAGTAACGACAATCCTGTTAAAATTATGACGTACGAGTTGTAAGAGAAAGCAAATATGTTGAAGCTAATTGGAGTATGGCATTTCTTGGTAAAGTTATTATTGTGCCAAGGTTTTAGATTATGTGTTCACATACCTATAATATAAATTACCTATGGAAAATGTTCGTAGCTACAGGTTACATTACACAACAATATTCTTAAACAAAACATTGTTGTATTTAGGTTTCCGTTGCGCTATGTCGATATTTCATTAAATATTAAATTCAGTGGCTCTTGCTACTAGTGATTTTTGAACGTCAATTAATCGATTGAAGATTTACGGTAAAAACATAAAACAAGGTTTTATAGCTTCGTTCATTTAATTTTTCTCAGTTATTGAATAAAATTATGTAATGAGCTAGCTAAAAGGAATCGGAGACGCGAAAACACTGGGAGTCGGCAAAATATAAGTGTTTTGTTGGTAGTATTTATGCATGTACGAGTATGTAAGTATCGTCGTCGTCGTTGTCGTCGCTTCAACCGATGGATGTCCACTGCTGGACACAGGTCTCACGTAATGACGTCCACAAGGCCCGATCTTGCGCCTCCTGGCTCCAGCAGCTACCGGCGAACCTCTTTAAGTCGTCGGTCCACCTTGTGTGGGGTCTCCATACACTGTGTCGCCCGGTGCGATGTCGCCACTCCAGCACCTGCGGGCCCCAACGTCCATCGGTCCGTCGGACTATGTGCGCCGCCCATTGCCACTTCAGGTTCGCGATTCGTAGGGCTATATCGGTGACTTTGGTTCTGCTACAGATCTCCTCATTTCTGATTTGATCACGTAGAGAAACTCCATCGCTCGCTGAGTAACTTTGAACTTTCGAATGAGTCCCATAGTTAGCGACCACGTTTTGGAGCCGTAGGTCATCACTGGCAACACACACTGTTCGAAGAGCTTCGTTCTCAAGCACTGAGGGATATGGGACGAAAATATCTGGCGTAGTTTCCCGAACGCTGTCCAACCGAGTTGGATTCGGTGGTTGACCTCCTTCTCGAAATTGAACCTACCTAGCTGGACTAAGTGTCCCAGGTATGTATAGTCGTCTACAATTTCGAGTGGTGAGTTCTCAACGATGATTGGGTGGAGCGGAACATGGATGTTCGACATAACTTTCGTCTTATCCATGTTCATTTTTAGGCCCACTTGTTGAGAAACTCTATATATGTGTGCATTGTACTTATTAAATGCTTGTTTACATCGTTGTTACCTATGTTATTGATATATCTCCTTAAACCTAAGGTATGCAACTTTAGATTTAAGGCAGAAAGCCCTAGTAAGTCATAAAACTACGTACTTATATACGAGTATATATTGTACACCATTGTGGTGTATAACATAATAACTTAACTTTATTTATTTGGGCATAAAAAGAAAGATACACAATTAAATACTCTGGAGTCCTAAACTAGGTAAGCCAGTGACATAGGGGTTAGTGTCTTCCCAATTTTACAATATATATTATACGCTTATATATGAGAAAATTAAAAATGAAAACTTTTTTAAAAGTAATCCATAATATAAGATATAAAATTAATAATCTAAGCGGTTGTGTGTGTGTATGTATGTGCGAAAATCAAATTAACATATTTTCTGTTGAATTATAGTCCTGATCGTTAAGAAAGATTTTTTTCAGTGTATGGCTGTTTAAATTTATAATATGTTCTGCTTTATTTGTGTTATAATGTATGAATATAAAGTATATTCTGTCTTTCTTTCTAACAGCCTATAAGAAAATATCATGTTCTAATGTTATGGAGGATCGATACTATCAAGTGAAAGATGTTGGTTGCAAGAGACCTTCTTCTGCGAGACTGTAATCTCGCTTAAGGAGGAAGAATGCAGTAGATGCTCCCTCTCACCGCCGACGGAGGCGGAATACTAGGCGGCGCTCGTTTGCGTACTTGCTCCCGCATACATGAATCCTCAGTCAGATTTATCTGGGGCACCAGGGAAGAATCCGGAAGCTGAAATTCTGATGTCTCACTTACATATGAAGAGGGTACCGCTGGTTTTAGTGGGTATTGCGAGGCCTCCTCCATCGCCGAGTCCCACACTCCTGTATTTCCCAGCGCAAAAAAAAAGATATGGAAGATAGCTTTGCCTAGTTGCTGCGACGTCAATAGGCTGCTGTTTAACTTTCTTTTTGTTGATTATATTTCTACTGATAACTAATTATAATGATTCTTTTTGTGTACTGATAAGCGGTTAAATAAAAAGTTATAATTAAGATATCGTTGTTTAATCAATTTCGGAAGTAAAATTTTTCAATTACATTAATTAAGCAATGTGGTTAGCTATCTAAACGTTAATTATTAATGTATTAATATACTATCAAATATTCTTTATCATAGATTCAATTGCACGACACAAATAAAGGGATTCTTATATTACTTAATGCCAAATGCATTAACGTTTATGATAGATTATTTGCTAGATTTATAATGTTATTTGTATATGTATACTAGCAGACCCGCCAGACTTTGATCTGTCAAAAGATTTGAAATGTGGAAAATTTCAGTTTTACGAATGACTTACGAAATGCATTTTCAGCGGTACTAAATATCTACAGCTCTTACATATTGTGACTATTTAATTTGGTTGGGTTGTGACTGTTCAATAGATTTTGAACTTTGAGCAGCTCTAATAAAGTGCAAATTGACTCTTTGACGATAGGAACACACCTATATTCCTTAGACAATAGTGAGTACTTGTAATTTTTTATGAACTTTATTGAATAGCAATAAAATTGACTCTACATTTTAGTAAGAAATCGTTTGTATGGGAAACAGACAAGGGCTCTTTTTATAAATAAAGCCTCGTATTTTGTGTTTAGATTTAACGAGTAAGTTAAATAGCCCAAATTTAAGCTTTTACAACATTTCTTTTTATCGCTCTAGGTCATCGGCTTGCACTTGCAATATTTATTTAAGAAATTAAGAAAAATCGCATGTTTTAACGAAAGTTATTTGCCTTTCTAGCATGCCTACACGACATGTAGTATTTAAGCTCTTTGTGAAGAAATCAATGCTAAATTTTTTTGAACTTCGTAAACTACGTAGACATGTAAGCTAGCGATTATGCAAAATGACAGAGGGGGAGATTTCTTTTGGTATTTTAGTTCCCATTAAAAAATAGTTAGTGGTAATTTTCAAAAACTATACAAGAAACATTTACTTTATTAGGTTTCGCGAACGTGTCATTGCGTTAATGTCAAATGAAAATTTTATTAGTGGGACAAAATAATAATAATTTGTTGCTGACAACAATCGTTTACAAATGTTGCCTTTACGAGGAAAACTATTTGCAAGTGGGCCTGGATTTTTTATAGAGATTAGGATTATACTGTTGTCTCGAAAAAGTACTATCTAAAGAGAATTAACATTTTCTGAATCAAACAAGGCATCAGGTTTGTTTATATCCTTCTTAAAGCGTGTCTCAGTGGAATCGAGACTTTGTCTTATTTATAATACTTAAAAGAGTAAACACCCTAATAATGTGATTAAGGAAGCCACATGAGCTGCTGACAAAATAAAGATATATTGACAAATTTACGAAAGCCTTTAGTGGCAACACTACATATTATATTTATATTTTACATTGTGAAATAGTTTTATACATTATCTTTACCTAAGAATATTGGATTATATAAATAGACTAGAATATACAATATGAGATAAATTTATAATAATTATTGTAAAATAATTATCAACCCCCCTCATTGGTCTAGTGGTTAGCATGTCTTGGGTTCGAGTCCCAAGTCGGGCCAATTCAAAAATCAATATTGATTTTCTACTAAGATTTTCTCAATATTTGTCCGAAGTTGGGAAGTTGGCGGTATGATCCAACCCCGTGCCTCGGAGAGCACGTTAACCCGTCGGTCCTGCGCCTGATCTCTCTCCGGTCTCGTCGGATTCCTGTCACATCGGACTATGAGAGTGAAGGAATAGAGAGTGCACTTTATGTACTGTGCCTGCCAATCCGCAGTGGAGCAGCGTGGTGGGTCTATGTTCTAAAAACCCTCTCTCATGCGAGCGAGGAGGCCAGTGCCCAGCAGTGGGACGTTAATGGGCTACTTACTTACTGTTTTACTTAATTATCAACCGGTGGACAGATCCATACATCTGGTTTTTATATACGTAGCAATGCGCAGGCGCCTTCACTGTGTCTCAAGTACCTCGCACGACCCATAGGGACGATTTCCCACATGGGAAAAACACATCTTGTCGCAGGTAGTTAACGCAACCACGTCTTAATATCGCGCTTTGGTCATTTGTTTCCTCGATGAGTTTAACTCGCGATGCTACCCATATAATTATCAACGTAACAATTATAATAATGAGTGCTTTCTCCTAACAACCAGCACACCTCAGTTACCTTCCAATATCCTTCAGTCCAACCCTTCTGACTTCATAAGAAAAGTGAAAGTGCTTTATTGGTGTTTTATTCATCTTACCCAACCATCAAGTCACTGGTGACCCCACATCACTTTAAGTCAAATATATCAAAAATATCTTTATTCAACTAGGCATATTACAGCACTTTTGAATCGTCAAATTATATTTTTTTCCACACTCTGATTCTAATATACGTCTGATGATGGTCCTCAAGAACGGCTTAAAATCTGAAGTTACGAGGGTTCCTTCGCGTCCTGATCCGAGAAGAACCCAAAACAAACTCAGTCGGGTATTTTTTTGTTACCATCATCATTACAATATCATATTAGGTTACTATATTTTAATTAAAATTAGAGCAATTCGTTCACTCCCAGGCGTTTCTGTCGTCTAAGTAATCTTGGAACTTATAATACGATTTTTCTATCAACTTTCTTTTAACAAAGACTTTGAATTTATACATTGACATCTTTAGAACGTCTTGTGGGAGTTTATTATAGAAACGTATACAGTTACCCTTAAATGAGTTGTTAATCTTATGCAGCCTACTAGAATTTATAACAAGTTTGTTTTGGTTTCGTAAGTTATATGATGTACATTCACTCTTTTTATTAAAAGAGTCAATGTTTTTATGTACATACAACAAGTTTTCTAATATATATACGCAGTGAACTGTCATTATGTTAACTGCCTTGAATTTGTTTCTTAGCGACTCTCTTGGACCCATATTGTAAATCGCACGAACGGCCCTTTTCTGCAGCACAAATATTGCATCTATATCAGCAGCATTACCCCAAAGTAGAATACCGTATGATATAATGCTGTGAAAATAGCTGAAATATACCAGTCTGGCAGTATCAACATCTGTCAGACGACGAATAAACCGAAGAGCAACATTTTGACGTTACTCAAGCTTATTTAATAAGTCCTCGATTTTATTGTGATAGTTTTTATCGTTAGCATAATGGAAAATAGAGCGAAGCAGATAATACGCCGACATTATTTTAGTAGAAATCAGCAGAAAAGATTGCAGCCTCTACAAAGTTCTTAAAATAATAGCGCTAAATATTTCTATATAATGTAGCCTCCGTAGTCAAGATGACATTCTAAGTACAATAACGCTACGTCGCACGACTAGAACTCTAGGATTTGATCACGTGATCACGTGACATATCGATATGAAACGTCCATATATTTATTAACCATATATTTATTAAGCGTTCTACTGGGCTTAGCGTACTTAGAATATAATTTTGTCTACAGGCCCATATATTTGGCAAAATAATGCTAATAGACATTTTCGTGTTCGCTATATTCATTTTTTACATCATAATTGGTTATTCAAACTTTATATAATAAACGGGAAATAGTATACGAGCTCAAGTTATAATATGTCATTAGGCAGATAAGTTATTTTGACGATTGACAGTTGAAGCAATTTTTCACATCTAATGATTTCTATTTGTCGTGTCTGCCAATACGATGTTTATTTTTGATTTTTCTATAGCACAACCACTGTGTCATAAAATTCTGCTGAATTATATATTGTACACTTTTGAATTGTCACATATATTTTTTTCCCATAAACGAATTTTAATGTACGCCTGATAATGGTATGAAAGAACGATTTAAAATCTAAAGTTACGAGGATTCCTTCGCGCTGTATCCTGAGAAGAGCCCACAACAAACTCAGTCGTGTATTTTGCATTTTTTACCATCATCATCACAATATCATGTTCGTTTATAATATTTCATTTTTAATTAGAGCAATTCGTTTACTCCCACGCGTTTCTGTCAATTTTCATTCAATTAATTTTCTTTTAACAAAGACTTTTAATTTATTAAGGTATATCTCTAGAAAGTTTTCTGGAAGTTTATTATGGAAACGCATACAGTTACATACAGTTAAATGAGTTGTCAATTTTATGCAGTGTACTAGAATTTATAACAAGTTTATTTTTATTAGTTAAGTTATGTGAGGTACAATAACTCTTTTTATTCTATCCAAGTCATATTATATCGGTTTAAGTTATTATGCCAAATATTAAGTTTTTAATGAATAATTGAAATATAATCAATATACACATTAATTTATTCTTTATATTAAATACTTTTGCAACTCAACTTTTTTGATTCTAATTACTTTTATTTGTGTACGCTACAGTGATAAATAGTTTTTATAGTGATAAAAGTATTTATTTTTGGCCACCCATTTTAGAAAATGATTTATTTGGACAATTCAATAGAATTTGAGTTTGTAGATTATTTTAGGGGGATAAAACAATACAAACAAGACCTTCTGTTTTAACAGTATGTTTAGCGGAATATTTTTATACGTTACATGTTTACATCCGTCTAAATACAACATGCAAGCAAAATTTTAGCGTACGGAATATAAATGTTTGCAGTTGGAGCATTTAACTGCCCGTTTATGTTTCACTGATATTTTATGCCTCTATTTTCCAAGTTTAGTAACCCTCTAAAATAGTTTAAAAGCTTTCATTTGTTTTGAATCATTACAAGACAGAAATATATTCATTGACGTAAACTACGTTACGATTTGTGTGGCTTTACGTCGCGGACGTATTATCGTGTGATCACAGATTAATCTAAAGATTTATGTATATTTTTATTATGCTGGATTTAACTTTTTTGGGTTCTTGAGAATTTGCTATTATATATTCATATACTTTATTGCACCTTAAAAGAAATATATCAGTACTAACTGAAATAAAGAGGAAAATGTACAATAGGTAATCTTTTAAAGCGATTTCTTTCAAACAACCTTGGGTTACTAAAGCTGTAAGTAAATCAGGAAGGTAGGCAATAAACATAAACATACCCACAAATAACTATACACTTAATAAATACATAACAATTTTTACTTAGTATAAAATGTAATCGCTTGCGATGTTTATTCGCTTATATATTTTAATTGCATTAAATGCATTTTTCTGCAATAGATAAAGTGATTAAAATGTATAAAACATACATTATATTATCTATCTTATGTCTTAGCTTTATATTAAGTTTTCATTTTTAATTTTCCCTTAAATAAGTAGGTTAGGCGTATAATAAATTGTAAACTTGGAAAGATACTAACCCCTAATTCACGGGCTTACCTAGTGTAGGGGTCCAGGCTATTTTAATTCTGTATCATTCTTTTTATGCCCAAATAAATAAAGTTATTATTATACAAATTGTAGTATAAAAAGACGAAAAATTCAACGTCATAATAAAAACATATTTTTGTGCGCTTAAATCACAAAATCTGGCTAAGCCTTTGATGTAATTAAGGTGCATTGCAGTTCAGAAATGGTAGGTATATTTATCTCATGAGGATAACCCACAGTATCTATTTTTATCTTTTACATATTACAGAAAATATGTGTACAATACAATATCAAAATCAAAATATTCTTTATCCAAGTAGGCTCAAAAAGCACTTTTGAATCGTCATCATTCTGTCCGTTGGTAACAAATCTACCACCGGTTCGGAAAGGTAACTCCGCTGAGAAGAAACCGGCAAGAAACTCAACGGTTACTTCTTTAAATATACTTTTTTTGTAGGTTACAATTTGTTTAGCTTTCAAGTGCAACTGGAATCAACTCCAAATATTTTTGTGGCGTAAATCATTTACAACATTATAGTATCCCTTTTGTAATAGGACATTTTTAACATATTTCTTAAAACCCCAAACCCAGAAGTGATTCAGGTTTATTATTAAAAAGGCGTATACTCAACCCGACAAATGATTTCTGAACCTTTATCACTGTAAAATATGGCATTACATGTTTGTTTTTATTTCTTGTATTAATATTATTTTTTATCCATTTAAATACATAGCATACGTTGTATATTTCGTGTAGATCAAAACTGCCGTAAACTCCATTTCATTAAAATGAATATCTGGAAAGATATTAGAGATTTAAAAAGCGGAGGTATAGCTGCCGTACTTTTTGTCCCGGTTGCGTCAAATAGGAGACTTACTTTTAAATGTACGCAGACGAAGTTCCACGGTACAGCTAGTATAATATAATAATGAAATATTATATAGAAATTGAGGGATATAGTATGATTTTGCATGTTCTTTCTATTAATTAATATAATATGTCTAACAGTGACATCTCAGGCATGTGGTGTTTTGGCAAACGGCCAGTATGTCTGCTCGACTAGATCTTGACACATCAGGGGAATTGGTCCATACTGATTAATGCTGCGTAACTTGAGGTGAAACAGCTACATTGCTGGATTTCATGTGTCGTTGTTATAATATAGTTTTAGACAATAATAAATCTTGACATCAAAGAAGTTTTTCAAAGGTAATTAATATAAATGGAAAGTAGAAGTCCGTCCCACTGCTGGCCACAGGCCTCCTCACTCATATCTCATATCGTCGCTCACTCATATGAGAGAGGTTTTTTAGAGCATAGACCTACCACGCTGCTCCACTGCAGATTGGCAGGCATAGCATACAAGTGCACTCTCTATTCCTTCACTCTTGTAAGCCGATATGACGGGGATCCGACACGAAAGGAAAGAGATCAGGCGCAGGACCAAAGGCTTAACGTGCTCTCCGAGGCACGGGGGTGGAACACACTGCTAACTTCCCATCTTCGAGCAAATATTGAGAAAATCTTAGTAGAAAACTCAGTATTGATTTTTTAATTTACAGGTAGTATATAGAAACTAAAGTCTTATCTTACATCATATAGCATGAACACTTCTTAACACGTTCCCTGCGCAATCATTTTCAAAGAACTTTCAGCAGGTGCTTTAGAGACCTAAAATATCTCGTAACTAACCAACCCTTGCTTCTTGCGTTAAGGATCTAATCAGTTTCCTAATAATACAGTTTTCAAGTTTCCAAGAGTATCAACATGTCTCTTAACGCAAGAAATGAAATCAAAACTGTGCGTTAATGACCTAATCCATCGCTATTTTTTTATGTCCTTGAATTCACCTTGAAGTAGGAAGCAAATTTGTATATACAAATATACAAATTTGCTTCCTAAAAGAACTTTTCACGTTAGAGCCTCTCGCAAGGAGTGAAACAACACGATTATAGTCAACGCACAATACTAAAGTCCTGCACGAGATCTGATAGATCGCGTAATGCAGCGAACGTGTTAAATGTATTATACATAGAAACATAGGCAATAATAATAATGATATCATTAACGTGTCTATTAACATAATGATGACGTGATAAATTCTTATAAATCGGCGGTTCAGGTTGCAAGCACGTAAAGCTTAACTTATTGTCACGTTCCGCCTGAGTCGAGCGTGCAAGCGAGAGCGCGGAACAAGAGATAAAGAGGCGCGATCGGCCTAAATCCAATGTTCATTACAAGAAAAATTTTTCATCAATGTTTTCTTATGAAAACTATTTTTGTGTATTAGTTGTAATGCCATTTTTTTAAATTATATTTTTAATAGAAAGACATCTTAAAATGTTTTACGTAAGTTCTTAACAAATTGCACTGTACAATTTTCTGCAAAGTGAATTTAATAGTGAATTGATATTTGAAAGAAAATTGTCTTAACGTCATTTTTAAAAAGTGTGTTTGAACTGGATTTAGTGTTTCATAAATAAGTAAATGTCACTATACGTTGTGGATATTTTCTTTTAATTTTCTTCCAGTCTTGCTTTATTTACTATGATATTAAAAAGAATTTCCTTTACATTACTATGTAGATTATAAATTAATACGAGTATATATCTCTTAATAAAAAATCTGTTTCACATTACCTTTTTTTTTCAATTATTTTCCATAATTTCAATGTTCGCATAAATTAATTAAATGTAAGTGTTTGCAAATGTAAAAGAACTTCATATTTTGAGTGTCACTTAATTATAAACAACATGTTTCGTTTGGCAAATTTTTTAGTACAAGCATCGTTCTGTTTCTGATCTAAATAAAATAAATCATTGTGCGGTTTTATGAAACCGGTGATGTAACATGCGAAACAGATGATGGCTGCACTGCTGAGCGCTTATCTCTTTACCCACATTCCGTGGCCGGCTGTAATGCGACATGCGATATATGGATGAAAAAATTCAAGGCATGTAATAGCTTTGAAAATTGCCATTTACATTTCACTCTTACATTTTAAGTATTATTTTAAAGTAGGAGCTCCTTTTTATGAAATATTAATTTTAAATATAATTACTATAATATTGTATATATTTTCTTAAAAAAAAATTGTTTAAAATTGCTCTTTTTTCAATTTATATTTTAAGCGTATTGTTTTTAATTATTTTCCAAAGTTTTGAAGTAAAACTTCTTTACGCGCATGAGGGTAAAACCTTTACGTATGAAACGTGTGATTAGCGTCACGAAGATATGCAGCGATTTGTATGCTAATTCGTTTGTAGGTTAGGTAGTTTTAATATTTGCAAATAAAATGTGACATTTCAATTTGTTTTTCAATTTATTTTTCATAAATTCCCTTTTCTAAATTTTAAATTCACGTGGCATTTTTTATTTACAATTCTTCATTTGAGATTTTAATAAATTATATTTCGACACATTATATTTCAATAACAATTAAATTCCTTACATATTTTCCTATTTCCTCTCCCTCTAAGTCTCGGAAATCTGAAGTGTTAGATTTGTATAAATATACACAAGTCTTCAAAATTACTTTGCAAAAGAAGTTTCATTTCTGACATGTGTACTTTGTACGAGCTCTCTTTTTTTAAATATACGACAACGTTTTAGTATTTGTAACTACAGGCTTTGGAGTGTTAGTTATAATCATTATTATGTTTGACATTTGTTTGTGTTTATTGTACATTTGTAATAATTTCAATGGGAAATAGTAAGACGTAGTAATGCATTTTTGCCTACGATAGACTATGCTACAATGATAGGTATTCAGAGCGAGGGTTTATTTCTGTTGTCACAGTTAGCCGACCCGCCTCCAGTTATATATGGACTGATTGTGACGCAAACGCTAATCGGTTAATTTTGGCGCCATTGAAAAGCTGTTGTTATTTAAATAGAGAAAATTTACGCGTGCTTTATAGTAAAATAGTTTTAAAATAGTTCGGTATCTAATTAATGTTATAAGTTCCTCTGTAATATAAACACAACCACGCTGGAACAATAGTGTGGAAACACGATCCGTTAGCAGAGAGACCGATTACCGTTAGGGTAAGTTTAGGAAATTACCTTTCCTAATCTGTTTTTTTTTGTCGCTAGGAAATAGAATTTACGCATTAACCCTGACCGAACCAGGAGTGTGGGACTCGGCGATGGTAGGTCTCCTTCTACCCACTTAAACCAAGCGGAACCCTCTTCATCCTTTAGAGAGGCACCAGGTGTTCAGCTTTCGCATTCTGCCCTGGTGTCCCGGATGAGTCCGACGGAGGATCTCTCTCTTTTGTGGGCTTCCTTCAGCGAAACTACAGTCTCACAAAAGAAGGTCCCTTTCGCCCACCATCTCTCACTGGAGAGCATTGCGCCTACAATGCTCCCTAACGTGACGCTGAGATTCCCAGGCACCATCTGCCACAGTGTGATGCGCTGAATCAAAAGCCACGCCACACTGATGGCAAGCGGGTGACTCCTCCCGGCCAATTTGGTGCAGGAATTTTTCAAAGCACCCATGTCCGATCAAAACCTTCGCCAGTATATAGGAAAGAGTTTCATGCTCCCTGGAAAGCCATTGCTTCAGATGAGGACGGATCGCCGCTACAGTGGCCGTGTGCCGTACTGGAGACCAGAGACTATGTTTGGCCTGGCTTCTTTCCATTCTATCAACACAAACATACCGCCAAACAAATAAATTAGATTTCGATACGATGTTATCTCCAATACATAAGAGATAATTTACTTCTTAGAAAATCAACGTGCTTCCATTTTAAACTGTTATATCACTTACCATTAAGTGAGAATATAGTCAAGCGCTAACTTGTCTTAGGCCTCGCTTTAGGCCTCGCTGGCACAGTGGAGAGAGTAGTCGCTTTGCTAGCAGATGTCTCGGTTTTATTCCCCATGGTGCCAATTTAGGGAGTTGCATTTTCTAATTTGTATAAGTCTCGACTGGTGGGAGGCTTCTGCCGTTGCTGGTCATCACTCTACCCACTGAGACGTGCCGCCAATAAGACGCTGTGTAAAAATCATATAAGGTAAAATTTACTCTTACCAGATATATATATATATATACATACATACATACGTAGCATCACGCCTCATTCCCATAGGGGTAGGCAGAGACAACATCCTTCCACTTGCCACGATCCTTGCATATATATATATATATATCGTATATATATCATCATCAGCAAAAAGCACTACGAGTAAACTTATATTAATTTATTTTTATTGTTCCTTTTTTTTGAGCTTAATTAACAAATAAATCTTAAGTGGTGCATACGGTGTACTATCAATCTCAATAGTGATTTAAGGATACATTTATAATAAAATTGCTTTAGACATTGTAAAGTACACCTAATATTTCCATGTTTTTTTAACATACCAGAAGTATTTCGGTTCCGGTTTTATGAGAAACGAAATCCTAAAATCTGTACGCTCACCAATCCGAAGTGCATATTGTCATGAATAAAAATAGAATAATTATAATACTATAAACATCGATTTATAGAATACTGACTTTTATCTGATATTTGATTATTTTTGATTTTATTATAAGTGAAACGTGAACTTTATCTTTACGAATTTTACGCAAAGTTAATTAAAAAGTTACTCTGTAATAAGCTGTATATACGAGTAACTTACACATAATGTATAAATGTGTAATAAAAAATTTATAATTTAGTATAAATATAGCATTTTGTACAACGTTGGCGAAATATATGAAATATTTATGAAATATAATATTTTTCTGATATTTGAATAGTTTTAGTTGTATTATAAGTATATCGCAAACTTTACCTACACGTATTTTACGCAGAGTTAGCCTCTGTAACAAGCTGTGTATAACTTAAACATATTGTATAAAACGTGTATAATTTAGCATAAGTATAGCATTGTGTACGACGTTGGCTTCTTACAGAATAAAAAAAAATATTTATAAAATCTCTGTACATCAAAAATTTTTCATTTTAAATATTACTTGACAAACAACCTCTAAACACAGTATAATTTTTTGGGCATTATAACACGTAGCACTACTTGTACATGCAAAATGACTTCAAAACCTCCTTTAAATTTGCCATTCAAGGTAGAGCATGTCTGGTAAATCAGTCAGATCGTTGCACCTGGCAAATATCAGACAGATTCGTTGTGGGGACGAAATTTGTTTATGTCAACAACGAGTCTTGCCAACTGTCCCCCTCTCCACCTACCTCTGTGATATCTTCGCGACATCATAATAGGTTGACAAGCGTTTTTTATGTTTTTATTGCTAAGAGTTTAATTACAATCCCATCTGATAGCAATAGTCCAAAGTAAGGCGCTAGTGTGTTAAGAGTTAAGTTATTTAATATTTTCTACACAGCATCGTACGTGTAATATAGTCTTATGGTGCACGTCTTCGTTGGTACTGTACCTAGTTGAGACTTAAGACGGAAGTCTCCAATAAGTCTATAGTAGACTTAGAAAAATAACAAAGAAAACTTCATAAACTTGCATTATTAGGAGTACATCTATAACCTGTGCTAACGACGTGTATTATATCACTAATAGGTTATAGAGAAGTCGTTAAAATACTTATCTTACAATACTTAGCAGGTACAACCGTACCTCATTAACACAATGGTGCACTATTTCTTGTAAATGGTGTTATCACAGGTCCCGTAGTCAATTCCAGAATATGTTATGGCTTTTATATATATTTTTTTATCTAACTTTACACTTGTTGAAGGCTTCGGCTTCAGATTCTTGTCACTGTAATCTTAAAAGGTGCCGAAAATTACTTTAATCCCTTAAGTCTTACAATGCAACGCGTCATCATATCAGATGGTATAGTACTTTAGGATATATTATATTTGAGATCTAATTTAACAACCAAGAAATATACACTGTATAGAAAGATATTTTTATCGCCCTCTTCCTTATAAAAAGGTTGAATATACTACATTTTTAAAGCTGTTAGATCTTATTTTATGGTAAGTGATAATAGATAAAAAAATAGGTGAACAGTTACTTTCATTGTTAGCAATATTACGGTATCTTGAAGATATATTTCGTAGTAGATATGCTATGCCGATTGTCTGTTAGTAAGTGTAAGAAGTTAGTTTCAAGTTTTATTGAAATAAAATCAAATCTGGGGAAATTTGTGGTATGAGTGACACGCATCGATTCGCCATGAGGGTGTATGAATCAACCGGTCCGGCCTTAAGAATGAAAACAAAACTTTATGTTTGTTTCCCTCACGGACGATGGGTCAGAGACCTGGTTACGTGAACGATATTTGCCATGAGAAGTGTTTTATTTTTGTAACTTTTAAAATAACCTTTCCCTAAAATATATTTCTCTGTAGTTATTTTCAGAGAAACTATTTCGAATGTTGATATTTCATACTTTCGATAATTTCGTATTTGCACATCGATCTTTCAGTAGATGCTGTTAAAAATCAAATCCCAGTCTTCAGTCGCACTTTTGTCTGACTCTTTCACTTGGATCAAACTATGGTATTAACTTATAACGGATTATATTGATAACACTGCGAAGTATACGTATTTTAAATGCAATGAAGTAATTTTATTCTAATAAAAAAATGAGATGTGTCCATTGGGTATTATATTTTTTTTTTCAAATTATTCTTTTCCCGGAAGACGTTTTTCCTATTCCAGGACTTGCGCCATAAGGAAGTCTTACTAAAGCGACACTTTTGGTATGGTGCAAGCAAAGAACTGTCACCACGTCACAACAAATATATGATAGCTTATGTGTAAGTCAATCGTAAATGTAATGTTTGGGGAAGTACCACGCTCTAACAGTGTACCGTAAGAAAAAGAAAGCAAAGAAATAAAGTCAACCAAGGCAAGTCTAGGCAAGTCACTGGTCTTTAAAGCGGTTAAAGTTCGTTTGTACATTCTATAAAAAGAACCTAACCTAAATATAACCCTTAATAATATTTTTAAATTAAGAAATACTTATAAGAGGAAATATTTTGTGGAATGTCTTATTAATTTTCATTTGTAAATAAAATATTATATCATTGCCTTTTCAAAAAGTCTTTTAATGACACAATATTGTATATATGAAATTAAATAATTTCCTATACTTGGTCGTATATCTTGTAAATTGCCAATAAGTTTATGTGTAGTAAAACTTGTAGAAATGTATTCCCATCGCTGCCTGTCACGAACATCTGAACTTATATAAAGTCGGTAAAATTTCATATTTTTGGTATAGTTCCATTATACACATTGTTATTAAATTATATTTATTTATCAATATGGATAATATTTACTAAATGTTTATCTTTTTATAAAATTTATGTTAAATTAATGCCATCTTAGGCAATTATAAGTAGCCAGGCGGCAACTCAAACGCAACCCGAGCATTCGCGACGAATTTTATTTTCGTAGCTCACTCGAGGTCTTCCCGGCATTAGCCAAAACCTCTAAAAATTCATTTCTGATTAAAAGATAATGCGACTGTTTTCTTAACTATAACAAACCTGGCACATTCGAGGAAACCCTTACTGGGGTTTAGAGAGAATCCACCACCATCAACTCCACTGACGTCTGGTGCAAGGAGCACCAGTAGTGGAGTCAGAAGCGTCCACATGGCGCGCTATGGCTGCGGGGAATACCGCCGCTCACCGCTCGCGCACTCTGTCACTACACACACTCGGCTGCACATCATCAGCTCCGAAGGCACATCACATCGGGAGGAGTAAGGAATCCGCGTTACGTGGTCCGAGGGGCAGCGAGAACGGCACGATACTGCGCTACTTGCAAAGTTGGCGGCGGGCGGGCGCGGGCGCGGTCACGGGCGCAACCTTGTTTTCCGCGCGATCTCACCCTATGATGCGACGCGACGCGAGAGAACTACTTGCTACGCAATCGCTACGCAGCTGCCGTCCGCGTGAGTGACGGTTCGAAAGTGATGCGTTGATAAATGCTTATATTTATATCAAGTTATCGGCACGTGTGTAACCTTCACCGTACCGCGACTACTGACTGCGAACAGTGAAACGACGTCTCTATGAAAATAGTTTAAAATATTATAATACAAGAGATTGAAGACTTGAACATCGTGTCCCGATTGCGTGACACGGCTGCCGTGCCCAATCGTTAGACTACATTAGACTTTGCAAATTTCTACTGGCTCAAATAGTTAAACAAAGGCAATTAGAAGGTATAATTTCAGAGGTGGTTTTTCAATTATTTTCATGGTATAGAAGACTATAATACAAGCTGTGC
Source organism: Elymnias hypermnestra (assembly GCA_015832385.1). NCBI lineage: Eukaryota > Metazoa > Arthropoda > Insecta > Lepidoptera > Nymphalidae > Elymnias > Elymnias hypermnestra. Next base: position 5,010,714 of record JACTOM010000152.1, on the reverse strand, counting down.
AATTACGGGAAAGTTCAGTTGGATTTGTTATTTCAAACCATTCTTGAATGGACCTTACTAATTTTTAAGTCTTGTTTATATTTATACAAATTTAAAACTTTTGATTTCCGAGACTTAGGGGGAGAGAAAAAAGACGATATGTGAGGAATTTAATTGTCATTAAAATATTTTAAGTGTCGAAAATTAAGACAAATAATTTATTGAAATGGAATGAAGAATTGCAAATAAAAATGTCACATGTTATTTCTAAATATTAAAACTTCCTAACTTTCAAACAAATCAGCATAAAATACACTGCATAGCTTTGTGATGCAAATTACGCGTTACATCCGAAAAAAAAAGTTTCACTTCATAAATCATATCAAACTCGATCCAGCCGGTTAGGATTGGGCATATTTTCAGAAGAATTGTTATCGTGAGATTTCGCAACACTATTTCCTCGGATGATTTGAACTATTGTGTTGTAGACGCTCACTGAGAATGAGTTTCCATGAGATGACTGGCTTCATTTTCATCGTATAAATGTGGACTCTAATGCATATATTCGGGTTCTGCTTGTGGATTTTATCAGTGACCTTTTAGTTTAATATTTTTTATGTGCTCTTAATGACCTCTATCAAATTTTTCCCCAGTTATCTATTAAGCATACTGATGATTTTCTCGTTTTTTTTTGTGTAACATTATAGATTGCACTGTAATTTGCTCTATCGTCATACCTTTTTCAAAATGCTAAGACAACCTTGAAATAAAACTTCATTGGGCATAGACCTGATTTATTAGAAGATATCACATTATTAAAAAATATCCATCTATTGATGGCTATAAGTAAATTTTTGGGTGTAATATAAAAATAAGGTTTCAATATTTCCGGCTCGTAAACTTACGCCCTACCGTAACTTTAATTGGAAAGGGTGAATTTTCGTCAATGGCGAGCATTACTTATAAAATTCCTTATAAATAGTCGACCCAATAGATTCAAGGTCCAAATTGTTGTCGTAAATGATACCGAAAGTAATTTCCTCGCTATGCCACAGCTACAATTGGGGTAATTTAACCTTTCGTAGGACCTTTTGTGTGCGGCCGATGTGATTTTATTAAAATCGCGCGTAACCTCGCAAAAAATTTAGTGAGTCAGTTACAAGGAATCGGTATAGAAAATGTGAATTGTGTGAACCTAATGAAAAAAACTCTCTGTGAGCTTAAGACAACACGACAAAATTTAAATAGCATTAGTAATACGAAATAAAAATGTCCTTTGTTTTGCATTGATAAAATAACTTTCTCAAAATCAAATTGAAAAACTCTATATATCTATTACTATCAAGTAGGCCTTTACAGTACTTTTAAATCAAATATAATTTTTCAGTGCACTAATTCTAATGTACGAATGATGATGGTATTAAAGAACGAGTTTAAATCTATCTAAAGAGACGAGGGTTCTTTCGCGTCCTGACCTGAGAAGATTCCACAAAAAACAGTCGGGTATTTTGTATTTTTTTTACTTTAATTTGAAATGGGGCAAAATCTAAGCGGGAGTGTGGGATTCGCTGGCAGTAAACCAGAATACACCACTAAAACCAAGCGATACCCTCCCCATCCTTTAGTGGAGCACCAGAGGTTCGGTTGACGCAATCTACCCTGGTACTCCGGGATACTCCCGCTGGAAACTTAGGAAGGGGGTAGAAGAAGCGCAAATCTACGCCTCCTATCTTTATCCTGCTACGTCGGAGAAGAGTCCTTCCTCTGCCTCTCATGTGCCTCCTACAGCGCAATAACAGATTCACAGAAGGAGGCCACTGCCCTCCCGCACCATTTCGCTAGTGAGCGTTGCGCCAACTATACTCTCCAATGAAAGATCCCTTCTGACCAACGACGTCAAAAGATGCCGCTGGGGTCCCCACAAGGGCATTCTATCAGAGTGTGCTGCACCGAATCAGTAAGTGCATCACACTGGTATGACAGGCGAGCGTTTCCTCTCGGCGAAAAATCTGATGTAGGTACTTGCCAAAACAATCATGTCCGGTCAGCACTTGTCTGTAAGAAAGAGATCCGTGGCCCCTAGACACCCAATTCTCCAGAAGTGGACGGATCGCCCCTACCGTAACCAGACCCGCCGTTGGAGATTTCAGGTCCTCCCGCTACCTTTGGGTCAGTGCTCTCTTTGCTGAAGACCCAATCCCAACATTGTCGGCATCCGTTCGTCCGTGCAGTACTTACCGTCGCCTTGCGCCGATATTACTTTTTTTATTATTAAACCATCACTATATTACTTTATTTTATTTTAAATACAATTCGTTTACTTTCTCGTTCACTCCCCAATATTTTAAATTTTAGTAACATTTTACAATAAATTTCTTTCAATAAAGAATATATTTTTATAAATGATCTCTCTAGAATTTGTTCTGGGGTTTTATTATAGTTACCCTTAAATGATAATTTTTACTGCAAGAGTACACAAGTTTATTTTTATTTCTCAAGTAATATGAGGTGCATTCACTCTTTTTTCTAATAAATATTATAATTTTAGTAACGTAAATTTTATATAATGGATTTTATTGTAATTTGTTAAATGATTTAAAATTATTGTAATAACCGTAATTTATTGTGACATAAAGGTTCATTTTTTATACACAGTCAATTGTCTATATTTTTACTGTTAAAAATTTTTCTCTTCACGATTCTTGGACCCATTTGTAAATAGCACGAACGGCCTTTTTTCACTAAAACAACAACAATATATATAAGACAAAATATATATATGTCGGAGTGCAATAGTTTGTAGAAGCTGGCGCCATCTGTCTATCGGCGTGGGGCAGAGTCAATAAGAGACTGTTCGGCGCGCGTTTCTCCGTAGTTCTCGGTTGACGGTCCGCCAGAACGGTCGACTATTGAAACTGTCGCTTTCATAGCTATTATTGTTAATGAGTTTGTGTAAATTGAAGTTGGGAACATTAAGTGATTGAACATTATAATCTGAGTTAATTAATAAAGTGTTTGATTGCACCAACGCCCACAGTATGGAAAATTGAATTATGGATGCTATTAATGACGATGTCGGCGGAGAACCCTACGCCTCTGTGCTTTATGCTTCCTTTCTCTTTTATTCTCCAAAATGGCTTGTTAATTATTTTATTGTATTTCTAAACACACATTTCAGAAGTATTCAAGTAGCCTCTAATATCAGTTTGAATCCTTAAATATCGTCGTTTCCCAGATATCCTTTACAGTATAAGATCGATGATTGTGTTAAAGAACGACGTAATATATAAAGTTAAAGACAAGTTTTTTTAAACATCATCATTTCAATTCATTTTATTTACGTTAATTAATCCTTAAAATTATTGTAATTTCCTTAAGCTGTAAAAAATATTGCATATTTTTTAGTTTGTCTTTTATTACACCATTTTTGAAGTTCTTTAGGAACTTCTTTAGGCGCATGTGGATAAAGTTTTTACGACTGAAACGCGTGATTAGCGTCACGTAGATGTACAGCGTTTTTTACTCTAATTCGTTCGAAGGTTAGGTAGTTGTAATATTTACAAATAACTTGTAGCATTTTAATTTGCCACTTGTTATCTAATAATTTAATGTACTATTTTAAATGGAAATTTCATAAATAGTCTTTTCTAAATTTTAAATTCAAAAACAAAATTTCTAATAATGACAAAGAACACATGGTATTTTTATTTACTGTTCGTTGTTTGAGTTTTCAATAAACTATTTGCATTAATTTTCGACACTTAATATTTTAACGACAATTAAATTCATCAAAACCATAACATATCTTCCTTTTTCCCTCCGTCTAAGTCTCGGCAGTCTAAAGTTATAAGCAAGACTTAAAAATTAGTTTGCCAAAGAAGTTTCACTTCTGACATGTGTACTTTGTACGGACGCACTTTTAATTTTCTTTTAGATTTCACACCGTCTTTAATGTTATTATAAGTTATACCAGAGTTAGTAACAAGGTTATTTTGGAACTGCTCTCAGCATGTTGCAGGTACTCTACATGTAATCGTTGTAAAATCAAATAAAAATATTGCAACGATTAAAATTGCATCTGTAAAACGAGAGCGAATTTAGTTTCAGATATCGCTGCTATGATTTTTTCTTATGTAAAGTGGTACTAACAAATTCATTTTCATTTTAAAATCCTTTTTCGTATATGTAATGAATACAGGTTTAGATATTTTTGAGTTTAAAGAAACAGTTTTTAAATAACAGGTTATTTGGGAGGTGAATATGTTTAAAAGTTCTGTAATTCTAACTACAGCCTCGTTGGCACAATTGTGAGAGTACCTCGTAAGAGTCGTAGGTGGCTGTGGCTAGTTACCACTCTACCAGCAAAGACCATGCTCAGTAGAACCCATAAGAGGTAAAATCAGTAACACAGTCAAGCGCTAAACTATCTTCATATTTTTTATACTATATTTCCTAGTATTCACAAATAGTTGTTTATAACCCCAAAATATATATGATGAAATATTGCAAAACTAAAACTTGAAGGGGGAGAAAGAAAAGCCAAGTTTTTACCTTGACTGCCCTTTGAAGATGAGAAATAAGAATATTAGAATACGACATAGAAACTATAAAGTAAATTCTTAATATTATATTGTATAGGTATATATGAGTAAACTAATATTAATGTTTCACAATTGTGCACAGGTTTCTTCACTGCATGAAAGAGGACTTTTAGAGCATATTCCCTCCACGCTGCTCCACCTCGGGTTGGCAGGCCAACATTACTCTCGGGTTATTCAGGTTTCCTCATGATGCTTTCCTTCACCTAAAAACACATCGATGGATTGGAAAGAACATTTAAGCAGGGAAATGTCATTTTTATAAAACGAAACTTCTCGTGCCCAAAATTTGGCCTCGCGATTTTTCTTAACGAAATCGGCGCGTCTCACTACAAGGCTTTCTGGGATTTGGCCAGACCCTTAATTCTGCATTGTATAGAAATAAAAAATAAAATAAAAACATTAATAGTGGATTACAAAAGAAAACAATCAACTGCAATGATTAAAACATTCTTAAAAACTAGACTCAATACAGAAAATGTCTGCAGCTCAGCATAATTGCTGTGTCTCAGGCTGCAGAGCTTGATATTACATATTTCCATGAAATGAATTTGATCCAAGAAATTGGCTTTTAAAATTTCCTTACGTGTTCAATAACACCCTGAGCCTACGCAAGTCAATAACTGGATGCCATGTTGTATATTTAAACATGCATTTCATGGGATTCACACCGGCCCCGTGATGTACATACATACTTAGTAGTGTATCGATGCGCATTAGTTTTATATATACTACCTGCAGCCTGCGACTTTAGTGTTTTTCATAAAATATTTACAAAATAACAAGTGTTTGTAGACAACCCGTTGTCTACATTAAAGGATTGTCATCGCAGAGCCAACCGACATTTTAATTTAAAAAAATTAGACAGTTAAACGTATTAATAATCTTCCACCCTTCACCTTATTATATTCCGATAAAGTTTCACCCACATCATCTGAATACCTTCTATAATCAGATCTACTGAATATCTTTTGCCACACCGGGGTCTCCAATGCGTTACCAGCCTTTGACGTGTTTATTTAGAACAACAATAACACCAATTCGTAGTTTGTTGGCGCCGCTGTTAATTTTGATAAAAAACTGTTGATAGAACTTAGCAGTGTCATCCGCATAGTTCTCGATCCCGTGAAAATATAGGAAAATCCGGATCAAATTGTCTATCTACACCATTCTTGAATTTGTCTGAACACGCCTAAAAATTATCACAATCCAGCCATTCGGGTGGATTTTAATCTCCTACAAACTAAACGTGTATTTCACCTCTTGTTATTGATTTCACCAATACATTTTAGAAGAATCATTGGGACTAACGCCAATGAAAGGCTACGATGTTTATCAGTCCTTTCCATTTTAACTACTTCCGATAAAACCTTTTTTTTTTCTTGCACTGGTAAATATTTTCAAGATGAAATTTAGTTAGTAATCTAGAACTCAGTGAGAGCATAATACTAAGTATACTCCAGGGGGCCTTGGTTATCAGAATCCCAAGAAAGAATTGCTTACGAATTCTACTCCTGATGAAGTTGAAAATAGAGTCTAAGATGAGAGAAGGTGAGTAAACCTGCGTCTTTTGACACCCAATATTCTGTTACAAATACTACCAATCTCTGTCATAACCTTTTGCTCTTTTGATAGCCTTCTTATGAGGATGATTGTGCTTATTCATTTACAGCCGGTGCTATGCTAGTCAGTGTGAGGTCTTCTTTGATTAGCAACAACAGATGTTGCTGAGATCACCCAAAGAAATCCAATGACTTAATGTTGCTTCATTGCGTGGTTGATATCAAGCTGGCCTGTTGTTATGGACTAACTATAATAAGGCTCCTTACACTAAACTTACGAAAAACTTTTTGCCAGGGTGTATTATAAACAAAATCAACCTTGTCTAGTCTATAGAGTTCTATTTGAAATGGAATTGATTGAGATAGAAGACGAGAAAAAATCCCAGTGCTTTATATCTAGCATGTAATAAATTGGAAGAAATTAAAAAACTGTAACGAGCAAAGAATCTTATGATTATACGCGTTAACGATGTTGCGGTACATTTGTTTATGTATCAAACAACCGCTACTAGGGATCTACATTCTAAATACATTACCTATTAAGTAACTATAAACCTCAACGTAACCGCTCGTTTATAGGCGCAATCGGCTGCCGAACTGTATGCCGACGTTTGAAAATCCTCTTTATGTCTATTGAAATAGAGCTGGAGTACATAATATGCGTGAGTTTGGTTATTTAAAAGTAAATATTATGCCAGTGTGTCGGTGCTCGGGAGCCAGATAGAGGCGTCCTATAAATAAGTACAAGCGTTGTTTTGCAAATGCGTGAAGTGCTGGTACGTAGATTGGCCCGGGACGCTACCCTGACGTCAAACGACGCACTGATTTCTTTAAATTTTCCGCTAATTAATATTTTACAACTTTCCAATATACTAGAAGGTATATTATATGGTCTCTTTGAAATTAAACGTACAGAAAATACACGCGTAATAGCACCAAAAGATAGTGTCTTTGGTGAATTTGTTGCTATCTATCAAATGTTAATTACGAGTATGACATAATAAGGAGTACGTAATGTAAAGAGAACGATTTTATTTCTACATTAAGTTTAAAAACAACGATAAAAGATATATAAATATTTTGTTTGGTGAAAAGTCGAGATTTTAATGAGACATCAATTTATTTCTGTCTAGAAGTTAAACTATCCTTTATCGTCTTATGTTTTAGAATTTTCCATTTTGTAAAAAGTGTGTATATTGCGCAGAAAAATCCTCGTTATTAGGTTGCTACGTAGCTTTACCTTGCGTGCATTACTTAGTTATTATAAAGAAATAAAATATTTATTTCAAGTATATCAAACCATATCTGTTACACATAATAATAAGTGAAATTGGTGTACACTTTTTATTTTTCGTTCAATGAAAATAAATCGAGTGTCTGTATAGGGAATTTTCGAATTATTTGAGACTAGTGATTTCACCAGCGTAGATACGGATCTCATGGCAGTGGAAAGTCTACTAAGTCGGACTATAGATTTAAGTTTCTTCACATAAAAGTTTTATTTTACTTCGTTTTTTATTACTTCCTCTTAGATTATTAGATACACACATTCATAATATAATAAATATACAGATTTTACTTTACAACGAATATTATCTAAGTAATACATTTTTAAATTCGTAACATCATTTACGTAGAATATCCGACATTAGCACATTTGCAAATACTCTACAGTTATTCAAATTTGATTTGAAGGAGGTAACAAAAGACTTTTTTATATCGTTCCATTGGTATCCTTGGAATATGAGCTAACTCGCCAGTCGCATGCCTAGCTATAAGGGTCGCTACAATTTTCTTTAGATTGACATTTTAAAATTCATTATATCTTTTGAATAGAATTTTCGATTTTAATCATTTAAATAGTATTTATCTGTATATTGAAACGGTATTTATTAAATATTATTTAATAGGATAAAGAATAATACACAAGTGTTAAGAACATGGTTTGATTATTGTCGACACTTTTATTAGTAATTATGATGGCATAACTACAGTACAGTTGGACAAATGGTATCGCGGATATTTTTGTAGATTAATACGTTCTATTATATTGTAAAAATTTTTTTGGTCTATCATCAATAGTTTACGAAACGCACGCGATGACAGATTTTTTGATTCACACCTTATGTTACATAAATGCATTTTTATTAGAGATCCTTATTTTATTTTAAAGTAGTGTAGCCTATGTCGCTCAGTGAAAATGCAGCTTTTTATGTGAAAACATTACAAACATACATACATACTTACATACAGACAAAAACACAAACGTTTCCTCTTTATCATATTAGTTTAGACATCCATCAAAATTCTATTGTTATCCTTTTGTAGGCGATACATACATACGAGTACATTGCATCACGCCTCAGTCCCATAGGGGTACGCAGAGACCACGTCCTTCCACTTGCATATCTCCTTCGCTCATTGTATACCTCCTTCGCTTCTTTTATTCTCATTAAACCTTTCATATAAGTTTGTCGGTTTAGAGTACTCTTGACTTGGCTCTTATTTAAAATGTCCTGGTTTTGGTCCAGTAACCTTCGCTTTGTTCTTCTCCTTTCAACTTTCCCATTCACTCTTGACTCATAAATCCTTTTTATCAGGCTCTTTTCATTTATTCTTTCTATGTGTCCAAATTCAATCTGAGTTTATTTACAGATAAAATTTATTGCTAATTCCGTATGTTGAATTCACCTCATTTCACTTTCCGTAAGCTATTTCTGTTATGTCTAGAGCAGTCTCAGACCAATCTCTTGGGGACGTCACCATTATTGTTCGACGATCACGCGTAGGCCGGTTTTTTTGAGCTTGGCCGAGGGCCAGTAGTTTTGGCGGTCTTTGTCAATGTTGAATTTATTAATACACCGCATTGTAGCTCTTCTGGCTCGAATAATCGCCTGTCCTTTTGGCGAATTTCGCTGGTGACGGTAATGATGACCTACAGAGACAATAAATTAACTAGTGCGACTTTTCATCGGTGTTTAATATTTTAAAAGTGTTCCACATATTAAATGATAAAGTGCCTCTGCTGTAATTCTGTATGATAAATGGCTTAATGACTTGATTATTAAGATTTAAAATGCGTTGTGGTTTTCAGACTTAAAAAAGTTCTTCCGCTGATTCAATGTTAACACAATATTGGTAGTTCAAAAAGGTTCACTGTTTTTATTATGATTTGAAAGGTATCTTTGTATTGAATAAACATTATTTTTATTTATGATATATTAAAAGAGTAGTTTTTTTAAAAGTGTTAATAACCAATGACGTTGCGTAAACGTGTTTATAGGCCGTATTTAATTTCACACTAAGCGACTCATGCATTTCATATTTGGAAAAATTTTAAATACTCCTGCTTTATTTGGCATTCGAATTTTTAGTATAGCAATTGAAACTGGGTCGGGCCAATTCAAAAATGGATATCGAGATTTCTCAATATTTGCCCGAAGTTGGGAAGTTGGTGGCGTGATCCACCTCCGTGCCTCGGGGAGCACGTTAAGCCGTCGGTCCTGCGCCTGATCTCTCTCCAGTCGTATCGGATTCCCGTCACATCGGACTATAAGAGTGAAGGAATAGAGATTGCACTTGTGTACTATGCCGCAATGGAGCAGCGTGGTGGGTTTATGTTCTAAAAACTCTCTCTCATATGAATGTGGAGGCCGCTGTGACCAGCAGTGGGACGTTAATGGGCCGCTACTTACTTTACTTACCTTTTTACTTGAAATTAGTAATAAATTACAAAAAAAATAAAGAATTTGTAAAGGAAATATAACTTAATGTTTATATATGTAATTCGTCTGAACTACTTCGTCAGAATCGATCTTTTAGTATGCTGATGTGTATTCAAAAATGGTTTAGATTAAACATTCGATCCGGACTTATATTTACATAGGATTAAAGTTATCTTGATTAGCTGAGCACGTTATCATAAACTTTACTTTTGTCGTGTAAGGAATTGCAGAGAATTTTTAAATTTAAATTGTTATATTACAATATTTGTTCCAGGCAGTGTCACCGCGTAGTTCATGATCCCATGGATATATGGGTATATTTGTTATTTATTGGAACGAACCGTAATTCTAAACCATTCTCGAATACACTTGAAGACACGTAAAATTCAGTGTAAAACACGCACATAGGAAATATATATTATCTATGTATATAACATGCAAAAATGTTTAAAATCGGGTCAATCTAAATTGCGTAATGTCGTCTGGTATTTGAAAAATGTAATTACTAGTGTTCAGAGTGAAGATCCGAAATAAACTGCGTGTGATTGTCTGTGCCAGAATCCCGGCTCGTGCACGTCACCATCCGAGCATCGAGATAACTGCATCTATATTTTTGTTTAGATAACATTTTTTATTTCATAGGTAGATTGAATAAACAAATACCAACAATCGGTGTTAGTCGTACTTTTAGGATATTTTGCGGCATTTTAGGTACCCCCTACAAACTATAATGATGGGGAAAGTTGCCGAAAAAGGTGAAGTGGAAAGAAGATGATGACTCGCAATATAAGAGACTGGATAGACTGGCATAAAAACAGTCGGTGAAGTGTTCCGGCTAACCATGGACAGGGAATTTTATAACAAACTGACTGCCGACCTTCAGTAATGGAGAGGCACTTGTAAAATATTTTTGAAGTAAAACTTCTTTAGGCACTTTTTCTTTGACTCTTGTAGGAAAAATAGGGAAAGCACCTCATATAACTGAAGAAGAAGTTACAAAGACGTCTCTTAATAAATTTAAATATTTTATTAAAAGAAAACTAATTGCGAAATCATTCTATAATTTGAAAGAATACTTAGAAGACAAAAAAGCGTGGGAGTGAATGAATTGCTCTATATGTATAGAATATAGATAAAGAATAAATTTAAAATATATATTGTATAATATATAAAAAAAACGTACAACGTACGTACAAAAAAAACGTACACCCCACTGAGCTTGTTGTGGGCTCTTCTCAGATCAGGACGCGACGGAACCCTCGTAACTTTAGATTGTAAGTGGTTCTTTAATGTTATCATCAGTCATTCATTTAAATAATATATAAAAACGATATTTGAAGATTCAAAAGTCCTGTCATAGGCCTACTTGAATTAAGATATTTTGACTTTGACTGAATGTAAAATAAAAATATCTCATGAATCCTCTTTTCTAAATTTTAAATTAAAAAACAAATTTTATTTAATTATTTCTGATATTGATTAATTTGCGTCGTATTAATTTGCAACATTTTTAATAGTTTTAAACTTAAATTTTCGTGGTTTATTAACATATTGACTATTTGAACGGGTACATATCACGATGGCGATTTTTAATTTTTAGTGAAGCTATGCCAAATGAACAAACGACGCAATTTTTCAAAATTAAAACGTGACGTTGTGAGTGTAGTATGCCGACAAATGGATGTGGGTGCCGTGAAAAATAAAAGAATCAGACGTAGGGTAGACAGATTCTGCCCTTGACAGCTTGACACAACCGACCACAGCAGTATCGTCGTGACCACGATCCATGCAACTGGGTCGAAATATCGGCAAAATTAAAAATTAAAAATCGCCATCGTGATATGTACCCGTTCAAATAGTCAAAACATTTTTAATAGTTTAATGACAATTAAATTCCTAACTTATCGTCTTTCTCCCTCCCTCCAAGTCTCGGAATTCTATAGTTTTAGATTTTTATAAATATAAACAAGACAATTAACTGCCTCATTGGTCTAGTAGTTAGTATTTTCGATTACAGACATGAGTTTGAATCCCGGGTCGGGCCAATTCAGAAATTAACCACCCCCGTGCCTCGGAGAGCACGTTAAGCCGTCGGTACTGCGCTTGATCTCTCTCCTTTCGTGTCACATCGGACTATGAGAGTGAAGGATTAGAGAGTGCACTTGTGTACTATGCCTGCCGGCTGTTTAGTTTCACTTTTTTTTTTTTAAAGATTCATTAATTAGTTGGTCTTAAACGTTTCACTTCTGATATGTGTGCTTTGTACACACGCACATTTAACTTTTTTTTTATGATGAATAAACTGCCTACAATATTCAGTAATGCTTGTTGTATTATAATCTTGACTCTTATGAAATCTGTAAACAGACCCAGTGATGTATGATGTGATGACCTTCTCACATTTAGGTGAGATGATTTGGAGTCTATATCATCTATATATCTGTTACGCTATTCCATTGCGAGTTGACAAACTATTCAAACCTCAAATATTGCCTTTAAAAGAAATAGATTTCCTCATGATATTTACCTGTTTATCGCTTTATTATACGCACTCTTTAAAAAAAATACATCTAAAATTATGTTACGTAGTGGCTAAATAAAAAACGGTTTTATTGCTTTATGGCGATCTCGTCCAGAGCACTTTAAAAGCAGAATAGGTTGTAAAAATGATATTTTTCTTCAATTAGATTGAATATGAAGTAATATTGGCTACATAGCTTCATATGATGCTTTAAAAATAATCTTGTCGATATTACGATAAAGTGAGATTCAGCGCGGAGTCATAGCCGGAAGGGAGTACTCGCTTTGCTAGAAGAGGACCCAGGTTTCTCAGTAGAAAAATATACAGATACGTATTCATTAAACCGTATTTTCTAATTTGTCGTATTTCGGTATTTTCTAAAAAAATGTAACGGTTGTACTTACACGAATATTTGTATTAATAAAATCAAAGGCATATCCTACTTAAAAATATGAATTATTTATTTTAAGTAATAAAAAAAATTGTGCCAAGTATCTACTCCAATTAGAGAAAGTACGTAATATAAAAAGTCCCAGCTTTAGACATTAGAAGTCGTACCAAATCCATAGATATAAGAACGTAAAAAAATTTTTGGCTAAAAAAGCGTACAGGTGTTGGCACAGTTAACAAATTACTTTTGTCAGAAAAACGGAAAAACACCAGTCAGTGTCATCAACAATCTTGTTTCATGGCGTGTTTTATTTTTACCATGGGGATATCCTTAGGTACCATTATAATACCGACGCAAAACGATTTACTAAAACAGTCAGGATTTAAAACTATTTCGGCTTATCTGAAGTCTTGGTTCTGGACTCGACGACTTATCTCTTGATAAGATACAGCTACTGTATACCGTTAAGGAGTTTAAAGTTATATAACATAATTGAAACATTTAATGCGACACCAGAGTAAAACATGTTATATAGGAAATATTGATTTATATATTAAAAATAGACTAGCATGTGGTATTATTCTCACTTGATAGTAAATAGTACCGTGTAAGATGGAAACTTTGTAATTTAATAATAGATAATTTATCTCGTTATTTATTTGCCATTGCTGATAGGTTAGCGCTGGACTGTGATCACACTTGAAGTAACTTATTATGCTTATATTTTGCTTAGCTGTCGGGTCTTTGCTAGTAGCGTGGTAACTAGTCACAACCGAAGCCTGTGAAAATGCAAACTCCTAAATTCCGCCTAACAGGGATTGAGTCCGATACCTGTGCTATGAAGGCGAGTACTCGCACCATTGCGCCAGTTTCTACGTGATATCGTGTCGGAACCCGTATTTTTAACTAGCTACTGTCGAAACTCCCATCAAACTATAAAAATAGAAAAATTTGATTAGAAAGTACAATCTCCTTTATTTGCCCTGCCTGGAATCGATCCCAAGACTTGTGCTACCAAAGGGAGTACTTGCACCGTTACCGCGGCAAGAACCTTAACAACTTTTTTTAAATATGAGAAATGAGTAATACTTTCTTGGCTGTTTCTAAATTTAGTATAAAAGTAAGTAAGTAAGTAGCAGCCCATTAACGTCCCACTGCTGGGCACAGGCCTCCTCCCTCATATGAGAGAGGGTTTTTAGAGTATAGACACACCACGCTGCTCCACTGCGGATTGGCAGGCATAGCACACAAGTGCACTCTCTATTCCTTCACTCTCATAGTCCGGTGTGACGGGAATCCGACACGACCGGAGAGAGATCAGGCGCAGGACCGACGGCTTAACGTGCTCTCCGAGGCACGGGGGTGGATCACACCGCCAACTTCCCAAAACTTAGTATACCATTTTTTAATTTGTAATAAAGAATTAATCTATCTATCTTAAACACGACAATATGGAACTTAATAGAAGGCTAATAAAATTTTATTAAGGTCATCATAATTATATAGTAACCTTGCGATCCCTCATGATTTTCTTTGTCACAATACTAATTAATGTATTGCGGCATTGCACTTGATTGTTTTATGCAAAATCGTGTAAGTATCACTTTGCGTGTGCATGTAATGGAGGTTAAGGAAAACTAAAAATAATTTATTACTCCTTTGTTGAAATGAGGTTATAAATTTTTGTTGAATATACTTATTTTTCGGGTCTTTAGTAAGCAAGAAAGTATGTAACGAGGATGTAAATTGTTATTCTATCACAAACTGTGTATCCATGACCAACTTCTAATTTCTTGCAATCGATTATTACACAATGATCGATTGCAGGGCATTTATCCGAAAAAAAAAGATCTTCCGTAGAAAATTCGACATAGAAATCGGGCTCGTATAACATCAGTTATCTGCCAGAGAATATCCTGCTAATATTGGTTCTGGGGACGTATTGCCTCTTTTTGGGAGAGAATGAGGGCATCGCATAACAGCATTCTTAAAACGATTTGTGTGGGGATGCCTAGCCCTATATTCACATATTGGCTGTCTGTTCATCTGACGAGCAACAGAAAATGATGCCTAGGGACAATCCTCAGCTAGTATATAAGACGTCTTTATATTTACAGTATTTTCACGTTTGTTTAATTGATAGTCGTTTGATTTTAATTTGATTTGATTTAATTTTATAATTTTGATTTTAAATTTAATTGTTTTTAATTTAATTTAGTTTAATTTCTTTCATTTATTTTCTGTATTATTATATTCTATTTGTCACTAACATAGTTATAAGTTATTTGTATTTTGGCCAAATGTTGCCTTGAATAAAAACTTATTATTATTATATTATTATTATTTATGGAGATTAACAACACACAAACAGAAGTACAAATTATTCTATTTTTTTAAGTGCCGTATTTAGTAGAAATGCTTTTTTTCAAAATTATAAATGCACGGTAACATAGACAATAATTATAATAAATAGTCTAGTTTAATTATTATTATATTTAATTATTATACATTATTATTACATTTGCAACATTCTTATCAGGTCCCGTTAACTTTAATCTAATAATAGCATAGATTATAAGGTTGTATCGGACTGTGTTCGTGGCGGCACCTGGATTAGGGATCCAGGTGAAAATCAGTGCTACGTGGTCTGCAGATTGTGTAATATAAATGCTCAGCTGGGTCCTTTTTCTAGGTTATACCACACATGGCAGGGTATTGTACAACATACTAAAATATACTGTGATGTGTGGCATAACGTATAAATAAAGATATATTCTTTCTTCATTTATGTGTGAATTGTTCATGATTTAATTGTTTTATTTATTTTACAAACACAGATCTTTATATATATAATATAACATGTTTTATTGAAAGCTGAATTAGCTTTTAAGTGGAGTATACAATATAAAATATTTTATTATATTAGATATTGTATATTTAAAGAATGTTTCCGAAGATTAAGACGGTTGTTTACACGGTCGTTACTTTTTCCAAGGCTTCCTATACACATATAGAAATAAATTGTAATGTTGTCTAAATGTATAACGTAAGTCGCGTGTTCAATTGTAAGAGAAAGTGACCACCAAAGTGGTTTTATTTTATTTTTGTTACGTACATATATGGTAAAAATGCCTGAAAAAAAGAATGAATGATTTAAATTATTTTGTCATTAGTTAGTTTAATTTTTTTTTGTTTTATGAAACAGTATAACCGTAACGTTTACACAAAATTATATTCAAAAAATTGTCACAACTTCAGGTGACACGCGATTGCTAGCGAATAACTGTTATTGC
This sequence comes from Elymnias hypermnestra, assembly GCA_015832385.1. Taxonomy (NCBI): domain Eukaryota; kingdom Metazoa; phylum Arthropoda; class Insecta; order Lepidoptera; family Nymphalidae; genus Elymnias; species Elymnias hypermnestra. The sequence continues at coordinate 4,994,645 of JACTOM010000152.1, read as the reverse complement.
CAAGGACGCTGAAGCAAAACGTCCTCGTATAAACGCGGCTAAAAATTTGCATTTCCTTATTGACGATTTCAATCTTAGCAGGTTTTATTAAGAAAATTAAAGTATAAGGTCATATTTTTAAAGCTTCTTACAACATTATATAGTTAGTTAGTTATAAAAAAAACTATTAGTTTATATTTTATCTATATTGGTTACATTTTCAACTTTTTAAAATGAAATTCAGTTTCTTCTTTTATTTAATGGCTTTCGGTTGTACCAATAAGGTACATTTTACTTCGCCAATATCACGTAGTGTGACCAAAGCACGCATCAGTTTATAGAAACATTGTTTTAAAGTCATCGACCTTCTATATATTAATACGTGAAGCAAAAATTTCATACACCTTTTTAGGAAAATTGCGCGGATTGAAGAGTGAAATTTCTTACATATATAGCTTAAAAACAGAAGGAGAGCTGAATGGTAATATTTTTTTTTTAATTATGCCTATAGAATACATTCAATCTATAAAAAATAAATTACAGACACACATGCATTTAGAGTGTATATGCGTATTTGTCAATCGCTGACAATTATGTCAAACGCCATAAAGTTTGACTGAAAAAGGTTACATTGTGAAAGGCACTAAAGAGGTTACATTAAAAAAGTTATTATAGTGGTTAAGTTTTCTTCTAATTTCTCATATTCAACGTGACTTTATTAATTCTTTCTTTCATACGAATCTTGTTCTGAATTAGCAGAACACAAAAAAATTAGCAAACAATGAAAAAGGTAATCACGAAAAATATCGATTACAGAGTTTTGCATCGTTGACTACATTATCGAAATCTTTATATCGAGTTCAATGGACAGTATTTTATTTCGCATGGTTTTTTTTATGAAAAAAATAATATATGTCGGAGTGCAATAGTCTGTGGAACGCTGGGGCCATCTGTCTATCGGCTTGGGGCAGAGTCAATAAGTTGCAGTCCGGCGCGTCTCTCGGTAGTTCTCGGGCGACGGCCCGCCGGTGCGGTCGACTTTTGAAACTTTAGCGTTCCTTTCAAGGGAACATTAAGTGATTGAACATTGTACTCTCAGTTAGTTAATAAAGTGTTTGATTGCACTTTACATTATCCACTAACGCACACAGTATGGAAATTATGGATGCCATTAATGACAATGTCGGCGGAGAACCCTACACCCCTATGCTTTATGCTCTCTTTCTATCTTATTCTCCGATATATATAATCAAGATATTTTTTGATTTTTATTCAATATAAGATATTTTTTTAAATCTCGGTTCCATATACTTTGTGTAAGAAAAAATAGATAAATTAGCATTGTATTGCTTTGGCGAAATTCGTGGTTATAGAAGTATAGTCTTTAACAATGGAACTTTATTAATGTACAATCTTTACTAATGTTTAAATTAATTATGGTCCAATTTCGCCTCATGGGCGACCACTTAACGTTATTTTTAAAGACATCAATGTTTGCCTACAAATAAATAAATAACAAAAAATAAAATATTATTTTATTCATTTATCCACCTAGGTTAAAATACATATTTGAACTTGTAGCGGAACTCCCTTGATGTTAATAAATCCGGTGCTTGTTATAGTTGGAAAAATTTACAGCTTGTTAGCTATTTATAGTCTCTATCTTACTATAAAATAAAAAAAACAATAAAGACGTATACTGTATACAAATAAAACGTCGTTCGATATAAATAATGTATATGTTTATATAACAGTATGAATATTTTAGGTAAGAAAGATACGAAAATAGGTCGAATTGAAAGTTATAAGAAATATCATACAAACTAAAAGGTTACATGTTGTGAGTAGGTACAATCAGCAAAAAAATTTCATTTCATCTCGATATTGTTCATATATATATATTTATATACTAATTGTTCGCGGCGACGCCACCCGCATAATTCATGATCCCGTGGAGATATGGATAAACTCGTCATTTACCAGACCAAATCGTTAATCCATTCTAGAGATCACTTGAAAACACAAAAAATTTCATTAAAAATAAATCTCTTTATCTAAACATAGGTCGTAAAGACATTTGTGTTTTTGTAGGTATGTGTGTATGTTTGTAACGTTGTCACACAAAAAGTACTGGACACATTTTCCAAAATTCTTCACCTTTAGAAAGTTACTATGCTACTACTATGCCCAACTATTTATAGTGCCGAAAATAATCGAACCATATTATTCATAGCTCTCTATTAATCGTTATCTTATTAAATAAATTTATTTTATTAAAGACCGTTTCAATACCTGTAAAGTAATTTTTAAATGATTAAAATCGGACATTCCATTCAAAAGATATAACGAATTAAAAAATCTAACAAAAATTGTAGCGACCCTTATAACTGGGCCTGCGTCTGGTGAGTTAGCTCATATTCCAAGGATGCAAATGACACCCCCCGATAAACTTATATTGTTTTTATTATTGTCTAGCTATAAATTACTGGAGCGATTTAAAAATTTCATTCATTACTTCCTTGAAATTAAGAATTTTTCAATACCAGATTTTGTATCTAATAATCTGAAAGAAAGTTATTAAACAGTAAGTGTAATAAAACTTTCTTGTTAATGAAAATAAATCCATAGTCCGATATAGTAGACTTTCCACCGCCACGAGATCTACGCGGGGCTTGTTTATTATATTATTGTTGATGTGTATATGTTTATCTATTCTCTTAATAAACTTAAATCTTTTATTTAAAGAAAACTAATTGAGAAATCATTCTATGGTTTGAAAGAATACTTAGAAGACAAAAAATCGTGGGAGTGAATGAATTGCTCTATATGTATATAGATATGGAATAAATTAAAAAAATATATTGTAATGTTGATGACATAAAAAAAACTTACACCTGACTAAGTTTGTTGTGGGCTCTTCTTAGATCAGGGCGCGAAGGAACCCTCGTAACTTTAGATTGTAAGTCGTTCTCTAATGTTATCATCAGTCATTCATATATAAATTCAGTCAAATAATATATAGAAAAAACGATATTTCACGATTGTGTCAAAAGTGCTGTAATAGGCCTACTTGAATAAAGATATTTTGACTTTGCCTTTGACTATTAATGCTCTTATGTGTCAACCGATTTTCTTATAATTATTAATAGGTATAGATCTGCCTTTGATAGAACGGATTTAGTGTTACGACCGCCTTTGTGTGTCAGTATTCTTAAGATTTCTTGCACTGTAAAACTCTTATTTACTGCAATAAAGTATTTAGTACTGCAATGTCCAAAGTGTTCTTTTACCAGCCCTTTTTTTGAGTGTGCCCATCAAGTAGCAAGTGAAAAAAACTTGGTATTAAAACTACACCATAAAAGTGAAAGCTCTTACTAGGCTAGGTTAATAGTATGAAATATAGCAGGTTTTGTATTTGCTAGTTGTTTGGACTGGTGGGAAGCTTCAGCCTTCAGCTAGTTACCACCATACTGGTAAAGACGTACTGCCAAGCAAGTAATTTGTGTTCCTTTACGATGCTGTGTAGAAACCATAAGAGGTAAATTGCCTCATTTACTATCAGGTGTGATCACAGACAAATGTAAACCTGTCAGCAATAAAAATAATTCGTATCGTAATGACCTTTAGAATATACATAATCATATTGTCAAAAATGTTATGTATTAAAATATAGGAAGGACTCGTTGACAGCAAGTTTTATGCTCCTTTAGTCGAGGAGTGTCGACTTTATATTCATACAATATGATTTTTAATACAATATTTTTTTTGTCATTCTTTATTTTAGTCGGCTGTACTGTCTTTTAGTATTACCTCGAACTGACAGTGCTGCTGTCTACAATGTAAACGATCAGACAGCACTGACAGATTGAACTTTAAAACTGTACATGTAACTTTAAACTTATAGCCTCCTGTGCAAGCCATATGGGACTGGCTTATTGATTTGCTCATTTATTTGTAATGAAAAACGATTTTAAAGTTGGTAAATTGCAAATGTCACGTGTCAATATTTTTGAATTTGACTGTTGGGAGGCTTCGGCCGTGTTTAATTACCAATATATCACCAAAGATGTATCGCCAAGCAAAAAAGCAAAAAGCGAAAACCATATGAGGTAAATCACTTTTTATCAGATCAGCGCGTTCTCATCTTAGAGTGTATCAATCCTTAACTTCACGTGAGAATACAGTCAAGTACTAACCTATCAGCAATTATAACAAGTATATATATTAGTTATAATAACACAGGCACACAAAAAAAATCCTGTACACGGGGCGGTCGTGTTTTCCGACCCCCTGAATACGAATTTTAAGACAGTTTAGGCCGCCCAGCCTTCAATTTCGAATAAGTTGCAAAAACCTGCTTCCGCAACTTATATCACACTAGGTCTCCTAAAGCAATATATACAAGGATGGTGATTGTTTTCAGTACTTGAGAGTAAAGTTTCCGGGGATAAGTGATGCCAAATTAAAAGAGGGAATTTATAATGGAGACCAAATTGGAACTCTATTTCAGGATCCTAATTTTATAGGCAAAATGAATGATATGGAGAGAACAGCTTAGGTAAGTTTCAAAAATGTGTGTCATAACTTTTTAGGAAATAATAAAAGTGAAAATTACAGGACCATAGCTATTGTCCTGAAAATTATAGCTTTATAAGACCTAGTTTGATGTGAAGAGGCGGTAGCAATTTTTTGCAATCTATTAAAAATTGAAGGCTGGACGGCCTAACCTGACTTGAAATTCTTAAATGAATTAAATAAGTGGCGCCCGGTGTACAGATATTTTTTTTTTGCGTGCCAGTGTAATTCATAGTTTTGTATTACAATATATAGTTTGTCAATTATTTTATACCAGACTTGTTGGGTCTAAGATCTAAACTTTCTCTTTTACGACTGAGAAGGACTGTTTGCAAAGGTGGAAGTGGCTTCGAGGAGTTCCTTCTTACATTCTCGCATAGCTTATGTTTAGTTAATTTTAATTAATAGTTAATAAATTTAAAACATTTTGTATACTTGCAAATCTGGGTATATATGTATTTACGAAGATTTGTACGTTTGTACCCATGTGTATATATACTGGTCTACAGCACTATTAATATATTAGTTTCCTTTTATAAAAACACCAACTCACATTAACAACTTTTATTCTCTCCACTATTTAAATATACACAATTGTACTACACTAATAATTACTTCACTATTTGAATTTATTCAATTTAGCACTACTTCTATTAAAACAACTACTTCACGAAACACAGCTCGAAAGACTATATTCATACGATTGTTCCGCTTGTCAAAATTACCTCGTATTGCATAAAATTTCGTAATATTACACCATGATTTTTGGTATTTTTAAGTGTTGCTCTATATTACTTTTTTTTGACGCTGGGAAATGCCTTTACGCACGGGGTGTGGGAATCCCTGACAGGGAAGATTACCCACAAAAATTCAGCGGAGAATCTTCGACATCCTTGATTGGAAAACCAGAGGTACACAAATACTCAAGCACTCCGGATATAGCCGCCTTATTTAAATTTATGGAAGGGGAAGAAGATACGCATATCTACGCACCCTGTTACCCCGTCGCCTACGTCGGAGCGGGGGAGCGGCGACGGCATTTTGTCTCATCCTCTCTGATGCCTCCTTCAGCGACATAACAGATTCGCAGAAGGTGGCAATTACCTTCCAATCCATCTCGTTAGCAAGCGATGCACTGACTATGCTCATCAATGAGAGATTCCACCCAATTAGAGATTACAAGACGTATCGCTGAGGTCCCCATGCGGGACACTCTACCAATGTGTGGTGCGCCGAATCTATGGAAGCACCACACTCGTGGCAGGCAGCCAATTCCTCACAGCCAACAGTCTGGTGGAGGTATTTACCAAAACATCTGTGTCCAGTCAACACCTGCACCAGTCTGCAGGAAAGCGATCCGTGCCTTCTAGATAGCCATTTCTCCAGGTGGGGACGGATCGCCTCCACAATGGCTACCCCCGCTATTGGGGATCCAAGATCCTCCTTCCACCAACAACTTCCAAAATTTAATACATACAGTCATTTGAAATTTGTTTTAGTTATACTTTAAAAAAAATATTTTGAAAAGCATTGAGTGGTTTTCTGCAATCAAGATTTTAAAAAAGCGACTGATGCGTAACGTCAGCGCTGCCATATTGGGCTTGTCTGCTCTGCGGAGCGCTTTTCACTTTACCTGTAACTGGCTGTAATGAAACATGCGATAGATATGCATAAAAGTCAATGCGTCGGAAAAAAGATTTCACTTTTAATAATATTTAGATCCGATACACTTCATAACGGCGAAATTTTCAGTTTTTGTAGGATTATTTTGTAGGTTATTACATTATTATTACATAGCTATTTCAAGATCGTCGTACCATGCGTGAGATGTCCAAAATGTGATTTCAGATACGATACACATCGGGACTGTTTGCGTGTCCCAAGGTTCAACCGTCACATTCGTAGTTCTTAATGTCTGTTATTATTAATGGCGGTACGCCAGAAAATATTTTTTGTTTCATCCAAAACATGAATTAACTGCTGTTCTACATCGTTTACGTTGTCATCTTTGTATTTTTTTCTGAATACTAATATTTGAGCCGTACTGGCCCTGTACTGCCTCATTGGTCTAGTGGTTAGCATGTTCGACTACAGACATGAGGTCCTGGGTTCGAGTCCCGGGTCGGGCCAATTCAAAAATCAATATTGAGTTTTCTATTAAGATTTTCTCAATATTTGCCCGAAGTTGGGAAGTTGGCGGTGTGATCCACCCCCGTGCCTCGGAGAGCACGTTAAGCCGTCGGTCCTGCGCCTGATCTCTCTCTCCGGTAGTGTCGGATTGCCGTCAGGTCGGACTATGAGAGTGAAGGAATACAGAGAGAGCTATCACATAAACTCGTATTAAGCCTGCTAACCCACTGCGTAACGTAGCGTGGTGGGTCTATTCTCTAAAACCCACTCTTCTAGGAGTGAGAACGCTTGTGCAGCGGTGGGACTTCAATGGGCTGCTACTTACCTTACCTATATAATAAAAATAAAAACTTTTTGTGGATTCGTAAAACGTCGAAACGCAGTCTTTTAAAAATCTTACAATGTAATGAAAGCAATAGCAATATGAAAATTAATTGTATATCTAATATAATATATTATTTTGCTATAAATAAACGTTATTTTTGTTGACATCGCCATCTATACTCATGTTGCTGAAGTAAGTCGTCCCTTCACCTAAACAAAATATCACCCAGAAAACTGAACGCTACCTAAAACCTGTATGTATTTATGTTTTATAATGCCGGTAGAGAGCGTTACTAATACCCAAAGTTAATGAATGATGCAAGGAAACAATCATTTTTTCAACTACACCCCTTAATATTATTGAATCTACAGGTGAAGTTCGTATTTTTTATTGCTGGTAGATTAGCGCTTTGGTCACTTTTGATAGTAAGTGGTGACACAGTCAAGTAAGAGGCAGTTAACCTGTTTTGGTACCGGAACGAAAATCTCTTTGCTTGGCGCTACGTCTTTGCTGGTAGAGTGGTAACTTGCCACAACCGAAGTCCACCAGTCTAGACTCAGACTAATTAAAAAATGCAATTTCCTAACGTTGCCCAATCGGGGATCAAGCCCGTGACCTCTGCAAGCAAAACGCGTACTCGCACCACTACGCCAACGAGACCATCATATGTAACAAGTAAACGTATTAGGTATAATAATTTAGAGCATCAATATGGCTACATTTTCATGTTTATTCTATTTTTAATAAAACAAGTTGGGTTTTTAGAGATAATGCATTTATTCAATTCCAGTTATATACCATGCTTCCAAGAAACAAGATGTTAATTTTAATCGAGCTTATCTCTTATGAAGCTTGCTTATTTTAAACTAGGCTGTTAACTTTTGTCCGTATTAAGAAAAGCTTAGTGGTAAACTATTATGATCCCACAGCTCGGTACAGACCTCCTCACTCATAGAAGATAATGTTTTTGAAACACATAACTCAGAATTGTTTTCGGAACTTGCGTGTTTCCTTACCATGTTTTCTTTCACAAGATAGGCAATGACAAATTTTAAATAGCTCAAAAACTCAGTGGTTTGCTCAGGATTCGAATCCATGACTTTTAATAGGAATCCACACGTCTATCTACTGGCCCATTATGGCTACATACGCCTTTGTCGCTATAATTTTTATAAATTAATAGAGATTCAGTTTACAGTATGATGTGACAGAAACCAATAAAGTGGGTACAATTTACATCTTGTTGTTACACAATTAAACGACCCCAAGAATAGCAATTTATAAAGTAATTTAATTACAAATTTTAAATATAAATTATCTCAGCTTGCGCATTGTAATTTCTGAATAGATTTGAATCCTTAAACCCTTAATGAAAGCCTAATTGTGAAAGATGTAAAGGTCACAAGAATTTTGTGCGACCCTGGAGAAATAGGCAAAATCTCTCTTTAATGTCTTTTAAGTCTGGCTCTTAAACTTTGGGGAGCTTTATTTCCATAGATCACAGTAAGTCTAATTTGGAAGTTTCTCAAAGTTTTTGAGCGAAACAATACACTTTTTTCAGACTAAGGCGTTTGTGCTTTATTATTAAAATTCTGTACGGAAAAAAAATTGTGTTAAGACGTAAACGTCACAGATTATTAACGTCCTACTACTGTGTACAGGCCTCATCACTCATAGAAAAGATGGCTATTAGTGCATAGACCTGGTTAATAAAAATAAAAAGATGGGGATAGGCAGGCTACACACCCCCAAATTGCTCCTGGGATATGCAGGCTTTCTCACAATAACTTCCTTGATCTAAAAGCACAATAATGAATTAGTAGAATAAAGTACAACTATGTATTTGAGTTTGTGTGAAACTTTGTGGGGCCGGTGCTGGATTCGGATCCGCAGGTTTTCTGATCAAGAAACCATGTATTCATCATCGTGACTGCTGTAATGCACTACCATCATAAACTGTATTTTTTTATTGCTGACAGTTTAGCACTTGACTGTGATCTCACCTGATGGAATGTGATGATATAGTCTAAGATGGAAGCGCGCTAATCTGGTAAGAGGCGATATACCCCTTATGGTTTCTGCATAGCATCGTGATACGTCTTCGCTGGTACTAGCTACGGCCAAAGCCTCCCACCAGTCCAAAGTCAGACAAATTAGAAAATACAATTTCCAAAATTCGTCCTACCGGGGATCGAACCTCCGCTAGCAAAAGGAGTAGGCGCACCAGTGCGTCGGCGAGGCCGTCAAAAAGTACCATCACTTACAAAATTAAACTTAAGTAAGTAGCAGCCATTTAACGTCCCACTGCTGGGCACAGGCCTCCTCACTCCGAGGAGCAAGGGTATTTAGAGCATAGACCCACCACGCTGCTCCACTGCGGATTGGAAAGCATAGTACACAAGTGCACTCTCTATTCCTTCACTCTCATAGTCCGATGTGACGGGAATCCGACACGACCGGAGAGAGATCAGGCGCAGGACCGACGGCTTAACGTGCTCTCCGAGGCACGGGGGTGGATCACACCGCCAACTTCCCAACTTCGGGCAAATATTGAGAAAATCTTAATAGAAAACTCAATATTGATTTTTGAATTGGCCCGACCCGAACCCAGGACCTCATGTCTGCAGTCGAACATGCTAACCACTAGACCAATGATGCAGTTACATAAAACTTACCTTTCAGCAATTACAAAATATCCAATGCTGCAAGACATTGCTTAGATTTAAAAGAGAGGTCAATTTTCTTGATTAATTGCAACAGAGAGCAAGTGATATTGTCTTGCCTTGTAATAATAAAAGATGCAGATCATTTCACCTCGTGATACCGGAGATCTATAATTGTTAAACCTGGTGTTACGCTTGCACTAATAGTGTAAATCTATATTAACTGTTACAATAGTAGACATTTTTTGTAGCTTTTATCAAAATTTGCGATATATGATGTAGAAAGTACTACTGCGTTAATAATGATTACTTTTTTCGTAGTAATGAGATAAGAATGACCACTAAAATACATTTTTAATGTGAACACTTAAGCTCAAAGGGAGGCTTGAAAACATTATTTTTATGCCATGAAATGTTGACGTGTTTGCGTAAAATAATTAAGGTCATGCCAATGAGGTTCGACTTGCTTTAACTTTACGGTCTTAAATGTAATTACTTAATCAAATTAAGGATAACGCTCCCGGCATCCATTTTTAATTGCCTAAAGCTCTTACGGATATTCAATCTCTTAAAACAAGTATTTGGATATAAATCCACAAGATTAAAATTTATCTCTGGCATGACCGGTGGATATTTTATAATGCCTCAATATTTTTATGGTTATGTGTAAAACATTAGTTTAACCCACCGTTTACCTTAACTTTTATTTGACAGCGAAGTAAAACAGCTATCTCCATCTCCGGTTAACAAAATAAAAACCTAAAAAAGCGGTGTAATAAAAACGCGAAATTATCAACATTAACATCCTGCGGGTGTCCATTTTGTATAAAGCGAAAGAAAATATGATGCTCTCAAAAAATTATAAGCGAACGAAAAAGTTAAGATCGAAAAGTTACAAATAGGTTGAGCAAACTCAGATAAATAATACAATGTTGGGTTGTTCGCCTATAAAAAATAAAATATATAATACGTCGTTTCTGTGGTTTTGCTGCATTTATATATGATTGCTCTTTACCTCGAACTCTATCTTATATATAAAATTCTCATGTCACAGTTTTCGTACCTATACTCCTCCGAAGCTTTACCGTTTTGTACCAAATTTTATATGCGTATTCAGTAGGTCTGAGAATCGGCTACTATCTATTTTTTATACCCCTAAGTGATAAGGGTCGTTCACCCTTAATTTTTTTTTAAATTTTCGGACGAAATTTTTTGTTTTTATTTTTTTGTGATACAGCATACAAAAATACATATAACCCTAAATTTTCACCGTTCTATCACCAACCCCTATTTTTTAATAGCGATAATAGTAATTATATGGCAAAACAACGTTTGCTGGGTCAGCTAGTATTCTTATAACATTTAGAAAGTGTACTCGTATATATTCTTTTAACGTGGCAATGATAATTCTGCCAAAATCTAGAGATCAAAATCTGCCAATATTCAGAGCTTGTAGATAAGATGATGTTCTAAATACATATCACATTGATATAGCATAGAACGTGAACGAAAGAGAGAGACAGAAAACCCTATGGCACTCAAAATAAAAATACATAAACTAAGGTACTTATTACTATAATTATAGCGTGCGGAGGCGGTCTTATTGCTACAAGCAATTGTTTATAACTAAGTTATTTATTAGTGAAACATCTACATATAATATATATACATACAGAAATATCAATATATCTATAGATACATATTGAAAATATATAAACATAAGTTATGAAATAAAAAATATACAATATAAAGAATTGTATGGTTCTAGTCGTTCAACATTGTGTTACCGTACTTAGAATGTCATCTTGAGTAGAAGGGCAGCTGTTCCGTACGCTATCGGGAATAATAAGAGAGATAGGCCAAAATGTTTTAATTTTTTATATAAATTAAAGTATTAAGAATTGCAAATAGACACTACAGCTTTCTTAGTATTACAATTTAATTATGTTTGAAAAAAATTTTAATCTCCTATTCTTCTTCTCATCGTGCCTTTCCTACTATCGAAGGTTGGCAGTCAGCTTCGCGTTTCGCATAATTTACGGTATGTAAACTGTTACCGTTATCTATAGATTAAAAATTTGGTGGTGGTAAAAAATTGTGTGTAGAGTAATCGCTTTGCTGGAAGGGCAAATATAGGAAATTTATAATTTTTTTGTATTCTCTAATTTGTCTGACTTTGCACTGGTAAGAGTTTTTGGCTCTGGGTACTTACCACCCTATCATACCAACAAAGACGTACCGCCAAGAAAGCGATTTGCGTTTTGGTAGGCTCTGTAGAAACCGTGAGAGGTAAATTTTCTCTGCCCAAGTTAGCGTGCTTCTATCTTAGACTGTATCATCACTAACCATCAGGCGAGATAAAAGTCAAGCACTAAACTGTCAGTAATAAAAAATTTACATTAGTAATCTGAATATAAATACTAATTCGCAGAAAGTCGTCGAAAATCTCAAATGTGCCCATATATTTGAGGCTAGCCAAGCTATAAGATATGGACTCAATAAAAAAAATTGCGTATCATTTATTATTTATAAGGTTGGTAGCGCTTTCTAAGGCTATTTATCTTAAGGGTAGCCCATACGCCCACATAATAAATGACTTTTTGGATACGTTAGCAGTCTGGAATGACAGATAAGAAAATAAGAGCGGATACTTTCTGAACCGTAGTTACCTACGCATAATTCAACGCTGAAAGTGGTAATTTTTTATTGGGCTATTGACCATGAGGTCTCGGATCCAAGCCAGGATGTGCCTATTGAATTATTAAATGAATATTAATCTTTTTTGAAAGATATTTTGGTAAATGTAATCTTGGAATCGAGAAATTATTTTTGCAGTTATTTTTACTAAAATTTCTTTGAAATAAATAACATGAGCTTTTGACAATGACTACGCTGCGTAGATTTCAAAACTGGTTCCATAGATCAATAATTACTAACGACATTAACGTTAAAGCACCGTTAGTATGCTTTGCAACGATATCAGGTCTGGTAAAAAAGTATATTTAACGAGATAAAAAGTATTTCATATGGTAATACACACATGCATAGCATCACGCCTCATTACCATAGGGGTAAGCAGAGACCACATTCTTCCACTTGCCATGATCCTTGCATATCTCCTTCGCTTCTTTCATTCTCATTAACCTTTTTGTTAAGCAGTTTTTGCATAGTTAGGGAACAAACATTCAGATGTTTATGATATAAACCAATTTATAGAGATTGGTTAAGTTCTTAAAAAAGCAGTGTTTATTACAAAATTTTAATAAAAATTCTAATTAAAAAAAAAAGAACTTGAGGTTTCAAGTATCCCCTTTGAGATATTATAAAGGATAGTTTTCAATAATCTTAAAATAAAAATTTATAAACTTCTCGTTTCATGTATGGAACTCCAGGTATTTCATTACACCAATTAGGTATCATAATGGATATACTCGTATATTATGTAGCATAATATACAGGAGAGGTTCATTATCAAGACAATCGCTTTTGCCCATTCATTCTCTTCGACTGGTATCTCGCGTGGTCTTTTCCTATTAATCATTGCACGCTTTTTGTTGCTAGATATAATTATTTTCTACATTAGGATTTTGTAAGAGCATTTAATCTATATACCAAAAACACAAAAATCGCTTGTTATGTGTTATAATTATATATGGTTTTTGATGCAAATGGAGAATTTGTAATGATAGTGAAGGGTTAAAACGTTGACTAGAGGACGGCGGATCTTAGGATTTTAAAACCTAAGATCAGGGGAAGGCAATCATGGATATGTTTAAAAATGCAAAAATTAGTTTTATCTAAAAAAATGTGTTCAGATGTAATGTGACCAGCAACAATATGCTCATAACATTTGTGGCTCTAACCTAGCAGACTCCTTTCGAAACGTAAAGGGTTATTCATACAGATTTCTTCTTATTCTCATGCGACAAGAAAGACGCGGATCACACCCTTTTTTCATGCTGGGAAATGCCTTTACGCAACCCAATCAGATCTAAGACCTTATCGGGATCGTGGGACTCGCTGGCAAGTCAAAATACCCACTAAATCCCAGCGATGCCCTCCACATCCTTTTGTAGATCACCAGACGATTGGTACGCCCAATCTACCCCGGCATTCCGGAAGATTCCTCTGGGAAACTTAAATAGGAGGAAGGAGAAGCGCAAATATACGCATCATACCCCCCAACCTCCTACGCAATAGTAAAGGAGTGTCCACAGCATCTCTCTCTGCCTCTCATGTGCCTTTTTCAGCGAAATAACAGCTTCACAGAAAGAGGCCACTGTCCTCCACTCCCTATTACCGGTGAGCATTGTGCCAATTATTCTCTCCAGCGTAAGGTTTCCTCCTACCAACGACGTCAATAGACGCCGCTGGGGTCCTGACGCCGGGCATACTGCCAGAGTGTGTTGCACTGAATCCACAGGTCACACCACACTCATTACACTCATGGTAGACGCGGATGACGCTCTGTGGAAAAGCAAATTAAATAATTTTCAATTTAAAAAGCGAATATTTTTATACGTTTTCGTTTTACAAAGGTTTTCGGTAAAGTGAGACGCAGAAATGGATACACTTCTCTGTTTTAATTGTTTAGACTTTATTCTAACAACGGTTTTTAGCGCCCGGTCTGTTATTTTCTATCGTTCATAATATTAACTAGCGCATACAGAGATAAGGTTAGCGACGTTTTTGAAAGACTCAATTTTACTTTATAACTGTATTATTAAACATTTTACTTTATGCCCTAAAACAATATATTCATTTGAAAACAATAAAAACCATTGAACAGTGTTAATCTATGAGTACCTATGCTATAAATAGTTTTATACTGTAATAAAATGTACGATAAAACCAAATAAATACATAAAGATATCAATTTCATAGCGTTTTAAGAGCAAAGATGTTCCTTCCAAGCTTTGTGTACCTAGTTTGGGCATCAGTCTCCTTAACTTATATTGGTTACAACTTGAACAGATTGTACTGGTGGTACAATATTTTGTTACCTAAATGTGTTTGAACATATACTTATTGTCATTTGATTTGCATTTCGTCTGTTTATTGGGGCAAATGATTAACTGATTCCGTATTTCATACACACATTTCTATACACTTTGGCACTCCTTCAAGAGTAACAAAATATTAAAATCAAATTGCGAATTGCATAAAAATGGAAAAGTAAGGCAACACGTCTGGTACAACTTTATAAAGAATTTTCATAAACGCTCTTCAAAATTTATGTTTTTTTTTATGGATTCAGCTAACTGATAAACAGATAGTTTGAGACGCTAAATTTAATGTAGTTAAAATTAATAGAGCTCTAACCTAAAAAAATATATGTTTGAAACTTCGATTTATAGAAACGTCTCAAAACTTGAAACTGTATTTATAGTTATAAAATTAAATTTTATAGTCACTCATTCTCAACTAGCGCTATAAATTTGTACAATAATCTCCCATTATTAGTTAATTATCTCTATTAATATAATTACCATAATAGAAAATCTTTAAAAGGTGGGCGAAAGCTGGTCCTTTTGTGATTCTGATGATAATAACTGAATGACCTTTACTTATTCTTTCGTTTCGCTATTCGGTTGTTAATATCCTATTCTCTAGACATTTCTATATTCTTATCTATACCTTTTTGTATTTATATATATACAATTTATTAGGGGTGTGCGAATAAGTCAAACTTACGAATTATTCATTCCGAATCGAATTCGAAAGTTCAAAAGTTCCCGAATAGTTCGAAAAATTTCAATTAATTCGATTTTTTTCCCAATTATTCGTAAACGGAGTGAATTTTAGAGTATTTTCAATTCTTCTTCAGGTTTCTCATGTTTAATATGCAAATATAAATTTAATAGTCTATATAAATTTGATCCAAACGATAAAATATATTTACACAAACAGAACATTTATTATAGTTTATTTCCAAGAGAATGAAATAACAAATATTATATCGTACCAAGTACAGTATCCTAAAAAATACAAGATTAGAAAATTTTTAAACAAAAATCTTTTGTTTAAAAATAATAAATACGATACTGAATCGGGTGATAATGAAGTTCGTTTATCAGATACAATATGGTCAGCAGAGAAAAGTAATATTTCACTTTCTTGTGAAAATTTTTTCGGAATCTCTTACCACCTAGATGTTTTATGGTACCGACAGAAATTAATATGTATTGGAAATGAGAAATTGTATTCTTGGGTAATTGATGTTTAAACGAAAAGTATATTATTCGTAAGTCGAATATTGCAATACACGATTTAAATTGAAACAATTCAAAATCCAGAGAAATTTCATTAATTCGCGAATTATTGTAAAATTTTCCAATTATTCGATTGTTTTGAATTACTCGATTTTTTCGAATTATTCTTCGAATAACTCGAACTATTCGATTCCCTTGAACGATATTCGCACATCCCTTATATTTATGTATATCTTCACTACCTACCTCAATATATTTAAGCAATTTGTCTAAGCCAAAGGTTGTCTGGTAGATATCGCTGCGTAGCGATAAGACTTTTTGTATAATAATTTGCCTTTTAAATTTATTTTCGTGTTATGTTACTTGTGTGATGTACAATGAAGAAAAATCCATCTGTTTCCTTAAATGCACTGAAATATGGCAACAAGAACTTGGGTTGTTTAGAATACGAATACTAGTAATATATTAGTAAATTGACACATTCAATAGAGTAGAGATTGCGTCATGCATTATTATTTGCTTTCCCTTCAACCAATACCATTATGCTATTATTCTAGGTTATTGGCCATAAAAATCCACTTTCGAACAGAAATCCATTCTCTTGATTAACATAAAGGTGGCTCTATGTGTGATTACTATATTACACTTGTTCGTAGTGCTCTTTTCCTAATCAACCTTGGAGATCCTTTATGAAATATTGGGCGTGGAAATGTTCTTCTGTTAAAAAAAATTCCTTTATATAAAACTCATATGTACCATAATTATTAATTGTTTACCTTTTGACCGAATTCAAAAAAGGAGGAATACGTCTGCATTTTTTTGTTAATTTGTTACATCATTACTTTAGATTGGGTGAACCGATCTTCATGATTCTTTTTTTGTATGAAAGGTGGTGCTTCCCGTAGGGACCTATTTTTTTGATCCAGTTCTGATGATGGCATCCATAAGAAAACCTTAAATTTGCGGTTAGCATGTGCGCGACAAATAGACGAATAAGATCAGGCCACCAGATTTCGATGTTTCTTTTTTATTGGAAATGATATACTTCAAGGGTTGCTTAATTATAGTTTGGTTAGGTTTTGATCATGGATTTCATCACAAAGTAACAGAGCTCTTCAATTCTTAGGTAAATTATTACTATAATTTAATGTAGTTACAATTATTGTTATATTTGGACTCGGTGTCAGTCAAAGATAGGTGTGTCCCGCGTGTCTATTTGGCAGCTCCCGCGCTGCTCTCACTTATAGCTTATACCTTGGCTGATGTCGACTCCAAATATAATTATATTATCGTAATAATTTCAGACACTTTCAAGTAGTCTAATATTTTTCATTTCATTTTACTTTGGAGAACTCTAAAAAAGAATACGCAATTATTTTTTACTACTTAGAGCATATTAAATTGTTTGTTTTGAAGGTGGTTCTGTATCTGTATGTTATTGTTAGTTTTTGAGTCAGACTCTGAATCTGAATTTGAGTTCCGACGAGGCAAATGTTGGAATTTGTATTTTCTAATTGGAGTAGAATTAGTGAGAGGCTTCGGCCGTGGCTACTTGTCACCTTAACAGGAAAGACTTGCTGCCAAACAAAATATTTGCGTTCCAGTATGTATGTGAATAAAGAAATCCTTATCATCAGAAATGGAAATGCAAAAGTAACTGTCCATCATTATCTATAGTTTTTAAATATTAATCGAATAAAGCGAGGAGCTGCAAAGAGGCTGTTTTAAGAAAAAAGTTCAAAGTGCATGCGTACAAAGTATACATGTCAGAGGTGAAACTTCTTTCGCTAACTAATTTTTAAGTCATGTTTATATTTATGCAATTTTAAAACTTCAGATTAGAGACTTTACGTGAGGGAAAAAGGAATATATGTTAGGAATTTAATGAATTTAATTGTCATTAAAATATCGAGACGCTAACTACGATTTTCATCAGTAAAAATTTTACCTTCATGCGCATAAAGAACCTTCGCTTCAAAACCAAGGGGGTTCTCTCTTAAATTTCAAGGGATAAAAGTTTATATGATAACTTATATTTCATGCTGTCTGTATAGAGAATAAAGATTTACTGTATTTCTATTCACTTCAAGTTATATAGAAGATGATTTTGTTCAAAGAACTTGCTTACTATTGTATAGATATATCCATTCTCACCGCTGCCTGTTTTTGACAGAGAAGATAGTATCGTAATTTCATTCGCAGGTAAACCAAAACGGGAAATTTGACACGATTGGATTGTTTTATACTAAAACACACACGAAGTCGCGGGCACAAACTAGTAATAAATTCAAAATGAGTGGGCGATAGGATAGCGGCTTCTGTAAGGTCGCGAAGTCATTAATATACTTTTGCCTTGGAATAAATACTTCAACTGTATCATGGCGTTATTATTTCAGCCTCGTTTTCATTTTTATTAAACTTGAAAAAACCGCTTCTGTTTGGGACATTAAAAATGTTCTAGTCTACATAAATTTCTTTATTCCGAAGTCTGATTTTAATTTAAGTTAGACGAAATAATTTGGTATTTACGGACTGAAATGAGACTTACTTTGACATTATACTATCAAATAATAAATGTTTCCAAATAGTCGATATAAGCGATTACGTCTCCGTCGTAATCAATGTTATGTAAGTAAAATACTTCAGGCACTTTCAAATTTCAATTTCAATTTCAAATTTCAATTTCAAATTTCAATTTCAAATTTCAATTTCAAATTTCAAATTTCAATTTCAAATTTCAATTTCAAATTTCAATTTCAAATTACAATTTCAAATTTCAAATTTCAATTTCAAATTTCAATTACAAATTTCAATTGCAAATTTTAATTTCAAATTTCAATTTTAAATTTCAATTTCAATTTTCAATTTCAATTTCAATTTTCAATTTCAATTTAAAATTTCAATTACAAATTTCAATTTCACACACAATACAACATACACATAGGTCTCCTCCAAGGATTCCACAATTCCCGACCTTGGCATTAATGTATATTGATTCAAATTCTTTACTCTACTTTTCAGGGTAGGAGGGTTCAGAAAACATCATAAGGAAACTGGCATATCCATGGAGTTAAGCGGAAAAGTGGGCCTCTACTCTAAAAACCCCCGCTTTTAGGAAGTGAGACCTATAGAATGGGACGTTAATAGTCTGCTACTCACTACTTACTTTCTATTAGACACCTTTCCCGGGTTACAAGGCCTAGTAGAAGATATAATGATAAAATGATGAATTATATAATGGAACCCAGGACTTCAGCTACCGATGCGAATACTCACATCATTACGAAAGCGAGGCGGTCACATACATTAATGTAAAATGTTTAATGTTGCGGTCTTATCAAGAACATATTATATTAAAAGTTTAAGCCATTAGGGGCCAGTTGTGACTTTTACACATTTTCAAAACAGGGATAATCAACACGACAGTGTTGGTTGAGAGACTAAAGTTTCGTAATAAATGGTGTACATTAATCATTCAACCACAAAGTTTAGAGTTGATGTTGTATTAGCATACAGAACCGCCCATTACGCCCTTTTCAATAATTCATTATCCCACTCGGTATGAATAAAATTGAAAAATAATACCTTTATGCCAAAATTTCAATGTGTATTCGCTATTAAGACTAAATAAACGTGCTATTGATTAAAAATAAACTTTTTTATCCGCAGTAATTAATTAGCTAAAAGTTTACTTTTTATTTCTTTCTTACGCAGTTTCATACTTTTTTAAACGCCACGTAAAAGCCATTTGTTAAGTTAATATTTACATTTTAAGACGTTGAAAGGTTTATATTTCTCACTTGGGTAATCTACACTAATATTATAAAGAGGAAAGATTTGTATTTTTGTATGGAACGAATAAATTCAAAAAACACTGGACCGATTTTAATAATTTTATTTTCATTAGAAAGCTACATTATCACTGAGTAACATAGGCTATATTTAGTACTAGATTACTATAGAAATCTTTAGAAATTCCTATTAAAACCAACCAAAGGTGTAAAAAAATTAGCCATAAAATGTCTTTCATCGCATACGCTGTGAAGAGTATTAATGATAGGACAAAAAAATGTTCGACAATATTACAGAATTTATCAATATCTACAAAAAACTTCGCGAGATCATATGTCTAACTATTGTAGTACCGTCACTATAACTAATTTTTTACATTTAACAAATTGATAGTAATGCCGATCAAAATGAGACCGTATTAACCACACCATTTATAAATTTTTATCCAAATAAATAATTTAATATTCAAGACTGTCTAATAATAATACCTGATCATAGTAGTACCTGATAATTGATTTATTAATTATTGAAATCGGATATTCCATTCAAAAGATATCATGAAATTAAAATTAAAATACATGCCGGTAGCGGCCGCCACGCAGCGCATGGAGTAAGTAACTCGACGAGTGAAGGGCAGTGCGGGAGAAGGGGATGCACCATTATGAACTAGGTAGCCGGTCTACTCCTTACGACGCAAGCGACATTGAATATTTCGAGATTTTTTAACACATTTTTATACTTCACTTAAAAAGTTCTTTTCAGACCTACTTAGTTTTAGTATTAGGAATCACACTTTTTCATAATATGTCAATTCATGGTCGTTTTAATTATCATGCTTATAACTTAAATATCTGCACCTATTTATGTCTACCCGTGCGAAGCCAGGACGGGCCGCTAGTATAAAATAAAGTGGGTAAAGAAATTGAAACCAATTTTTAAGGTAATTTTTGAAAAATATTTCATTACTTAGGAGAATTGAAAAATTTATATAATCTTTTGGCACTTCACTGTGGCTTTCAATGACATAAATTAAAAGCTTGGACTGTCCTTCTGTGGAAACATCCTAAAAATGTGATACCCATTAAAAATTTCACTATTACCATTTATTATACTATGTGTGTGTGATCGTAAATGAATATAGAGTAAAGATAAGGTAAACAGCTGTATATTAACACACACAGCAGGACACAGGCTTTCTCGCTAATAGATGAAAGGTTTTTTAGTGCACAGATCCATCACTCTGGTAATGAAGGTTGGCAGGTAAAACATACGCAAAGCTTGCTCCTGGGATCTCCAGGTTTCCTCAAGCTCATTTGCATCGAAAAGCACAATTTTGAATTTTAATAGCACAGCACATAAGTTTTTTTTATATAGAAAATCTTAATGTGCTTGCCATGGATTCAAAACGACGATTTCGTAAAACGATAGACTTCATCTCATGGCTCACACGTCTCTTCACTGCATCACCATGGTTTTTTTGCTATTTAATTAACTTGAATTCTTGTGCATTATTTAAACGTTACTCTGCTTGAGATACGTCGCCTTGGTAGAGACTCGTACAATACTATAATAATTATAGCTACTAATTTATTATAATCTAGACATATATTGTATTTAGTTTGTATGAGTCAGTGTCACTCCCTGATTTTGTGCTATTAATAATAAACATTGCCACGTTAAACGTATCCTTTTATGGTACTCATAAACCTACGTAAGTTTTACAATAGCCTATTTCCACAAATTTTATTTTACCTTTGGGTAATTAAGCTATTTAGCTTTACAAAACTTAATTGAACTAAAAATTCAGACGCAAAAACTTTCAAAGAGTGTATTCAAAGTAAAATTATTTATTAACCACGTTAATTTTTTAGTGGCAAAAAGTATAGAATCTTAACATAAAAGTATTTTCATTGGTTTGTTAGTTTCAAATTTAATTTTTAATCTTTGGTTGGTATTTAATATATAGTTGAAATTCAGGATTTATAATGAAAACTGATCTTTGAAGGAAAGAAGGAGGTGAATAAGCAAAACTTTAAGGATTTATAAATGACAATAATCTATAGCAAAAACAATAAACGTTAAGTTATAATAATTAAATAGTCTTTATAAACAGATACATGCCATATTTTCTACAAAATTCATATCATGGCTTTCGGTGAAGCATTGCAACGTAAAGGAAACCTGTACATTTATATGAAGAAGCATTTAAGCCATATGCCCTGTTTTCTGTGTAAGAGGAAGTATGTGCTTATAAGTAAAACAATTAAAAGCTTAAAAACTTTATTTTCCCTTTGAATAAATAATTGATATAAGAGTGGGGGTTTCTAATTTAAAAAGTTGTTGTTTTATAACATACCTAATATTTATTTAATGTTTTTAGGTGTATTAAATCGTTAATGAGTCATTTTGCATATCTTTGTGCTTTGACTATTTTTAATAGATGTCCGTAAAGTTAGGGTCTTATTAATTTTATTTCTATATATTAATTGGTAAACAACAATTAATTATAATACAAGCAGCAGTGATTAAAGTTCAGGTGTTAAACTATTAATATTTTGAGATAAATGCTTATCTTCACTAACTATAAATTTAACCATGCACCTAAATTTCTTGGGAGTTTGATTGAAACCCTGATATGAAATCGATATCCTTGTTAACCAAGTTTCGAAGAAACTAATTATTTCTGTACAACATATAATATACTAGCTGAACTTGCGACTTCATCTGCGCGGAATGTTTTTTTCATTCATTTAGGAAAATTGTTATACAAATAAGAAACATACCCGCAATGCCCTTTGAGGGTGGAATTTCCTAAACTTGTCTTTTTATAGTTACCATTATGTATAAAAAACTTCTGACCAAGTTTTACGTACCACAAGAGATATAGTTTGCAAATGAGAAGGATGAATTTTTTAAATTAACACCCCCGCAATTCCCCTTGCGAGCGGAATTCCGTTCTTAGGTGACCTCTACTTGGTAAAAGGAATATTCCCACCAAATTTCGAGTCTCTACGCCTTATGTGATGAGCCAATAGTTATCACCCCCGCAACCCCCTTGCGTGTGAAATATCATCAAATTCGTTCTTAGCTGATCTCTACTCGGCCAAAGGAATATTTCTACTAAATTTCGAGTCTCTACGACTTATCTGATGAGTCATTAGTTGACACCCCCGTAACCCCCCTTGCGTGTGAAATTTCGTAAAATCCGTTCTTTGCTAACCTCTACTCGGCAAAAGGAATATTCTTACCAAATTTCAAGTCTCTACGCCTTATGTGATGAGTCAATAGTTAACACCCCCGCAACCCCCCTTGCGTATGAAATTTCGTAAAATCCGTTCTTAGCTGATCTCTACTCGGCAAAAGAATTATTTCTACTAAATTTTAAGTCTGTACGACTTATGTGATGAGTCAATACTTAATACCCCCGCAGCCCCTCTTGCGTGTGAAATTTCGTAAAATCCGTTCTTAGCTGATCTCTATTCGGCGAAAGAATTATTTCTACCAAATTTCAAGTCTTTACGCCTTATGTGATGAGTCAATAGTTAACACCTCCGCAACCCCTCTTGCGGGTGGAATTTCGTAAAACCTGTTCTTAGCTGATGCTTATGGTTCCAGAGATATCGTGATGAGTCAATAGATACCTGGATATCAATTTTATATATATATATATATATATAGATGTGTATATAGGATGCCTATGACTATTAAAAATATAATTCTTATATTGTTCTTTATAAGGGATTTTGTAATATAATGAGGCTACGTTATTTTTAAATTTTAAGTTTTCGTGTAACAAAAAGTTTCCTTGCGAAAAAGATATTTTTTTTTTCTTTACGGTATAGCACCAGGTCTTTTATTATTTATTCTGCACTGTTTTGTTAAGGGAAGAGATGTGGTACGAAGTGGACCCGAGACGACCATCAAATTAAACCTAGACGAATTATACGATTTCGCAATGCGAAAATCCGATTCCCTCATTGTTGTTCCGAGAAAACTTAAAAAATGACATTCATTATTCATATTTGCTTAACGAAGACAAAATAGCACTTTTGTACTTGAAAGTTGTTGGCAACGAACTTTACAGCGCAGATTTAAGTAATAAACGCCCTCAAGCTGCTAAAAGACTTAACTTTCTTAAAAACATAATGCATTTCATGTTATTTTTCAGTATTGAGAAAATACCTATGTTACTGATCTTTTAAAATAAAGGTAACTTTAATCCCTACCCATATATAATAAACATATATAGTTCCTTGGTATACTATCTGACTGAGCGGCACCTAAACGGGTGAACCGATTTTGAAAAAATACGTTGTATTTAATTTATGCGATATTTTGTTCCAAGAGAACGGATACTACGTCGAGAACAGACTTTTATTATACGAGTATAATATACCCTATATTATATAAAGTGGACGTAATTTGTTATTTTACCACATACTTTGTATCCATGACTAACTTCTCATTTCTTGCAATCGATTATTTCACTACGATCACAAAAAAAAGATTTTCCGTAGAAAATTCGACATAGAAGTCGGGCTCACATAACATCGGCTATCTGCCTCTGAATATCCTGCTTATATTGGTTCAGCCGTTATGGAGATTAGTGGAAACAAATAAACAGACAAATTATTTTATTTTTTAACTGCCGTATTTAATAAAAATGCTTTTTTTAAAAGTAGAAATGCACAGTAACATAGACAATATGTATAATAATTAGTGTTTAGTTTCTTTATTATTATATTTAATTATACATACCGGCATACGAGTATTAAGCGGAACATAAAAAAATTAAAGGTTTGACATCAGTATCATAACCTTATATGATACTGATATCACATATTTTTTTTTACGTTCCGCTAAATATGCCGGTGTGTATATAACATAACATATTTTTCGTTTCGAAATACCCAGGATGACGAGAAATCTCAGGTGCGTAAGTAATACCATATTTAACCACAGCGAAGGTTGGTTGGATTAAGCTGATAAGCGGCTGAATCCATTTGAATATAAAAATGTTGTGGGTGTGATTACAAGAATCTTTCAAATTAACTCTTAGATCCGATAAATTATGGTTTTATTAAAAATTAAACACGGTTGGCTTTAGACCACCCTACTGAAATAAAACACCATCCGTTGATCTCGCCCAATCATACTTTTCTCCCCAATCACGTTTATTCCCCAAGTCAATCATGTATAAAGAAGTTGTACTTCAAAAATCATTTTAATAGGACGTCTAACGGATCCGTTACCTAAAAATCAAATCATTTTTCTAAGAGCACCCTCATGGTTGCCATCTCTAAAATTTTTAAATATTATTTCTATTCTCAAAGAAACAGAATAACTTCGATTATTAAGAAAGTTCGACAAATCACGATCAAATAATATTCCGTTCTTTCAACCATTTTACTTTTTATTCAGCTTAAACATTTCTCCAAAAGACAGCACAAATGAAAAAGATCTTTTAACTTTTCTTTCATCGAAAGATTCATTAAAACCATCGTGAAGTTTGACAGCTTTGCTGGCGTAATGAAGTGTATACATGCTTCCGGAGCAGATGTCCTGGGTTCGTTTTTCTTTAATCACTGGCAAGTTAACATTTGTAAGCTGAAGCTAAGTAATGGTACTGTTTAAAATGGAAAAGCTCTCACCTTGTACGAGATAATTCAGCGCTTATATTGTCTACACAGTATCGCTGCCAAACCAAATTAATTTGCATCTTGCGTTTTAACTTGCGTTTTTCAGAGTCTAGTGCTAGATAGCTAGCCCCGGCCGAAGTCTCCCATCGGTCCAAACACAGGCAAATTAGAGAATACAATTTCCTAAATTTACTTGACCTAGTAGGAGGCCATGGCTTATTACCATCCTACCAGCAAGAGGTAGAGCTAAGCAAAAAATTGCGATTCATTACGATGCTATACAGAAATCATAATGAGGAACCTGTTTCAAGAACCAGGATAAGTTTATATACAGACCGTGTACAATAATAAATTAAATACCTTATGAATACTTCACTCTCTTTCTATCCACTCACACTTGAATACTTAATTGATACTGAGTGATAAGAAATAGTGTGATAAGAGAACGTTGTGATATAAAAGAAGATGTAGTGACTAGAATTGAGAAAGGTATGCTTAGATGGTTTGGGCATGTAGAGCGAATTAATGAAACGAGACTGACAAAAAGGATTTATGAGTCAAGAGTGAATAGGAAAGTTGGAAGGGGTAGACCAAGGCGAACGTCCCTAGGCCAAATCCGGGACATTTTAAATAAGGGCCAGGACAAGAGTATTCTAAATCGACGAACCTTTAGGAAAGGTTTAATGATAATGACAGAAGCGAAGGAGATATGCAAGATCGTGGCAAGTGGCCTCTGCCTACCCCTATGGGAATGAGGCGTGCTGATACTTTTCCTCATTATTACTGCAAAGTTATCATTTATTTAAACTACAAATATAAAATACAATATAAATTAATTAATGTCATAAGCAAGACAATCTTATATTTGCATAAAGAATTTTAAAATCGAGGTCAGGCAAATTATCTTTACCGTATAATTTAATAACATTTCTTTGTTCAAAGAACGCTAAATAGGGTTTGACCTGGAAAAGTGTAATGAGTTATTTAAAGAGCTTTTTTAAACATTTACTCATTCAATGTAGGTTACGAATTAGATAATTTTGTCGATGAGTCTAAAAAAAAAAGATATGGAGATTACAGTTCTTAAACACTCGTGATTGTAACCGCTCTACCAACTTTCCAACCTCGGGACAGTTTATGACAGTTCTTGACAAAAGACTGCTTTGGATGAATAGTGGTATAGTGCAAAATTATCAAAATTTTAGTTAAAGACTTAGTAGAATCCATTACAACTTGGCGGGATACCAACTACGTCTATTTTTTCTAACCGCGCTAATCTGGATAAAGGTAATTTACCTCTTGTTATTTCTACACAGCATCATACCGGAACGCCAACATCTTTGTTACTTGGTGGCATGTCTTCGCTGATAGGATGGTAACAAGCCATGGTCGTTGCCTGCCACGAGTAAAAATTGAGACAAATAAAAAAAATTCCTTAACTGCAGGTATTGAAGATGTCGAAGTACAAAGCCATGTAATTACTTCAGTTTATAGAGATCAATGCCTTAATGGTATGTAGAATTGCTACAAAACAAATATACGAAAAATTTTGAGACTTCAACACTTTAAAAATACGAAAAGGTAAAAGATATCTCATCCATGAACGTAACAAAAAAGCGGACGCGTAAAAACGTTTTTTGTTAGACTAATCTTGGGCTGGCTCTTTTGATATCATTGTCATTAACATCTTGAAATACACAAAACAGCCTTTGTAAAAAAATAAAGAACACTTGCCAGCATTTACAGAAATATTCTTTATATACGATATTAATTTATTCGCTGTGTTTTTTTTACGTTTTTTAAGCTTACCACGATTGTAACATTAAAAATACAATGTTCGGATTATTTT
The DNA here is from genome assembly GCA_015832385.1 of Elymnias hypermnestra. Lineage (NCBI taxonomy): Eukaryota > Metazoa > Arthropoda > Insecta > Lepidoptera > Nymphalidae > Elymnias > Elymnias hypermnestra. The sequence continues at coordinate 4,967,481 of JACTOM010000152.1, read as the reverse complement.
ATTTCTTCTGTGAAATTTCCATTAAAAATAAAATTATAAGATAGTAATGTAAAAGTAAATAATTTATTACTGTATTATATGATATGATCTTTTAACCATCATGATTTAGTAGTTAAATGATTAAAAAAGTTGATACCTAGATTTTTATTGTTAATGTTATTCGAATTAGACGGCCTCGCTGGCGCAGCGGGGCGAGTACTCGGTTTGCTAACAGAGGTCCCGGGTTCAGTCCACGGTAGGGTGAATTTAGAAAATTGTATTTTCTAACTTCTTTCAGTCCGGACTGCTGGAAGCCTTCGGCCGTGGCTAGTTAGCGCCCTACCAGCAAAAACGTGCTGCTCAGCGAAGAGATTTGTGGACCGGAAGGATACTGTGTAAAAATCGTAAGAGGTAAATTGTCTGTTACCATACTCGCGAGCTTCTATCTTCTAACTTACCATCAGGTGATATCTCAGTCAAGCGCTAAAATGTCAGCAAAATAAAAAAAAACAATAACAATATTTTAAAACTCGTTTGTATTGGCATGAAGCAGTTTATACGGATTCATGAAACACTCTTATAGTATGACTTATGTCGGAGAATCAGAGAGAAAGAACGGAGAAGCATAAAGCACAGGGGCGTAGGGTTCTCCGCAGACATCGTTATTAATTGGGTCCATTATTTCATTTCTTATTCTGTGGGCGTTCGTGGGTATTGTTGGTGCAATCAAACACTTCATTAATTAACTCGGATTATAATGTTCAATCACTGAATGTTCCCGATATCAATTTACACAAACTCATTAACACTAATAGCTAGGAACGCGACAGTTTCAATAGTCGACCACTCCGGCCGACCGCCGCTCGAGAACTGCCGAGAGACGGGCCGGACTGCCACTTATTGACTCTGTCCCCACGCCGATACAAAGATGGCGCCAGCGTTCCACAGACTATTACACACGGACTAGCGATCCACAGACTCTTGCACTCCGACATATATATATATATATATATATATATATATATATATATATATATATGTCGGAGTGCTATAGTCTGTGTAACGCTGGCGCCATATGTCTATCGGCGTAGGCCAGTTATTAATGAGTTTGTGTAAATTTATATCGAGAACATTAAGTGTTTGAAGATTGACATGTAAATTTTTTGAAGTAAAATTTCTTTACGCGCGCATGATGATAATTTTTTTTACGGATGAAACGCGTGATTAGCGTCACAATGATGTGCAGCGTTTTTATGCTAATTCGTTTGAATGTTCGTTAGTTTTAATATTTACAAATAACATGTGGCATTTTAATTTGCCACTCGTCATTTAATAATTTAATATACCGTTTTTCATAAAATATAAAATAAAAATATTTCATAAATTCTCTTATCAACATTCTTTCAATTTAATTAATATTGATAAAAACACCTGGCATTTTCGCTTTTATAATTCGCTATTTGAGATTTCATTACATTTTATTGGCATGAATTATGGACACTTTTAATATTTAACAGTTAAATTCATTAAATTTCCGCCATATTTTTCTTTTGCCTCCCTCCAAGTCTCGGAAATCTAAAGTTTTAGATTTGTATAAATATAAACAACACTTAATAATTGGTTTTCCAAAGAAGTTTCACTTCTGACATGTGTACTTTGAACGCACGCACTTTTAATGTTTATTTAAAACATTAAAAGTCGAATATAAATTATACCCGCGTTTCGAAATCGCGAATGGCTACTACTCTTATTGTATATTTATCTTCAAAAGTCGGACACAAACTTCCGTTCTCCAATAATGAACAGGGTTGCTAGAAGTTTCTAATTAAAGTTGACTTCAATTCACAAGGAATTCATCGTAAACATTGGTCAAACAATTTAGATGAAATTTTGATACAGTATTGAAATCGAATAGATCAATTTTGTGACGAAAGATTAAATAAAATATCTTCAAATAACTTTGTGCCAAAGAGCTTTGTAAATTAATTTGTGTCTTGAATTGAATTGATACTAAAATATTTCAACAATGAGAGAGTGTGTTTTGTTTTGTCTTGAAATTACTGTGATAATTTAATTTAATTAAATAATTTAATGTTAACATATAGGTTTTATATAACACTTTACAGACTGACTAGCTGTAGTAAAATCTATCTGATGAAACTGCAAATTTTTATAATATAGTGTTTTAAATAAGACATTTATTACACAAAACAGAGTCATGCTAATACTATAATTACTGTTTCATAATTATCAAACAGTGCCAATAAATGTTCATGAAATCTAAACTAATGTATAATCTTAACATATTTACATGAATTATTATTTATTTTTAATACGGTATGTATGTAAAAATTAATATTTGTCAACGATGTTTTTTGGTAACTTTATTTTTTGTTGTTACTACTGTTTCTAATACCTGTTTGTATACGTTCTCTGTTAATTTTAAATTTTGTATGCTGTGGCGTCACCGAGATCTCAGCTGAAAATCATCGTCGTGTGTTTCTACTACACACGATAATATGCTGAGCTAGAAACCCTTTCGAGGTAGTCTTACAGACAGTAATGCTGTTTATGATAATGCTGTTTGTTACACCATCATTGAATAAATGCTTTTTCATTATTTCTATTATAAAGAGGTAACATTTGTGTTTTTGTATGTAAGAATGTATGTATGTTTGTAACGATTTCACACAAAAACTACTGGACCGATTTAAATTTTTTTTTCCACCATTAGTAAGCTTCACTTTCACGGAGCAACATAGGCTTTATTACTTCATCAAAAATAAGTAGAATATCTTAATAAAAATGTTTTAATTTTACCCAGGGTGTGAAAAAATTAGTCACATAAAATCTGTCATCGCGTGCACTGCGGAAACTGTTGATGATAAAATAAAAAATGTGCTACAATGTCATAGAAGATATTAAAGTCTACAAAAAAAAAACCGTGATACCATATGTCCAACTACTGTAGTTATGGCACTATAACTACTTTTTTACATTTTAAACGTTAATAAAAATACCGACAATAATCAAACTATATTATTCATATCTCTGCTTTAATTCTTATCCTATTAAATGATATTTTGTGAAAGATCGTTTAAATACCTATAAAAGACTTAAAAATTTCAATCTAAAGAAAATTGTAGCGACCCTTATAACTGAGCCTGCGACTGGTGAGTTAGCTTATATTCCAAGGATATCAATGATATCCACCGATGTACCCATACTGTTTTTATGTTTATCAATTTAAAAATTACTGGAGCGATTTTAAAAAGTCTTTCATTCTTCCACTTCCTTTCTTTCTTGCTTTCTACCTTCCTTCCTTCCATTTCTTGAAATCAAGATTTTTTCAATATCTTGTAGAGTATTTTTAAATTTGCTAATGTCGGACATTTTACGTACATGATTTTACGAATTTAAAAATCTATTAGTTACGTATATATTCGTAAAGTAAAATCTATACAATGATGTTTATGAATGTAAGTGTGTATCTAATAACCTGAAAGGAAGTAATTAAAAACTAAGTGAAATAAATCTTTTATGTTAACAAAATAAATAAATTTAGTAGACTTTCCATTTGCCACGAGATCGGTATCTACGCGAGTGAAGCCGCGGTGCATTGCTAGTTTTGTATAAAAATACTTCTCAACATATATTCCGGTGAAAGACCTGAATGTTGATTGATAATATATTTCATTCCATTTAAAATGTATTAACGGGTACGTCTACAAATATATATGTGAGGTTTTGTCGGTATACAGCATATTTCGTGACCAGATCCGTTGTGAAGTGATGATACACTTTTAAATGTAAGCGCGTTAACCTGGTAGAAGGCGTTTTACCTCTCATGGTTTCTACCATATCCTACCGGAATACAAATTTCTTTTTGGCGCTACATTTTTGCTGATAAAGCGGTAACTAACTGCGACCGAAGTCTCCCATCAATCCAGACTTAGAAAATTCTATTTCCTGAATTCGCCCGACCGTAATCGTACCCGAGACCTCTATTAGCAAAGCGAGTACTTGCACCCCTGTGCCGTCGAGGCCGTCAAAATATGATTAAATTAGGAAAATTGCATTTTAAAAGATTTACAATGCATCCTAATTGGAATCCTTCATTATTTGAATATTATTCTAACATTTCTCAATATACTTTCCTTTACTCCACATTTACTTTGAGAAAAATGCCTACACATATTTCTGAATAAACGGGAGACGTGATTTACGTCACGCTAAAGCAATTCGATTGGCTGGTAATATCCTGAGGCTACTAGAGATAGATTCAGATCCTGCGGGAACATCCTCATAAGCTTATTACGACACAGATTTTCGGAGATATTTTCTCGTCCAATCTCTTGAATTGATGCAATTTGAAGATTACTCTATTATAGTGTTATAGTAGAGTTGTGTGTTTGACTGCTATTATTCATTTCCTACTATAAGCTTAAACTCTCATATACAAATGTGTTTGAGCCTATTAATAATCTATAATACGATGGTTCAATCGATAAAAATAAAACGCTCACTATTTTTTACACTGCAACCAACGCTTACTCATTGTTTTTCAACTTGATTGTAGCTTCGGAATCCAGATAGAATTGCCTTGCCAAAACAGCCTTTATACATATATGTCATCAGCCTATACAAATGTCATATCGGTTGACAAAAGTACGATATTCGACGAGCAAGCGTCGAAAGGGGCTGTCTCATTTTTATTTTATTTCTGTTACTTTCTTAGATTAATTCCTTTTTGATAAGTACATAATGAAGTTCGTTTTAGATGGTGTAGGGATTGCCTTTGTTTTTTTGTTACTTGTTTATAATTAATACTTTACCCCTCTCATGAATATTTCAGTAAAGTTGCGGGTAATGTATAAAACTCTTCACCAATTATAAAAAAACCGCGACAAAGACTTGTTATAAAATTCTTCATTTTAAAATATAATGAATATTCCGTACAAAAATTAGGATTATTTTTTTAAAAAACATACTGCGCTTGCCCGCAATGCAGCAGCGTGGTGGGTCTTTGGTCCAAAACATAGGAGGGAGAACACCTGTGGGATTTATAGGGGGATTATTGGGTAGGAGGATTACAAACAGCTGAAAACGTTTTTGGTCCCTCGGTGAGATGATGAACGATAAAGATATGACTATCACAAAAAAGAGGAGAGTATTCAACTCATCTATACTCCCAAACGTCGATGTCAACGATGTCAAACGTGGGCACTTATAGAGCAATAAAAAAATAAAAGAAATAAATAAAAAAAGCCTTTAATTCTCTGACCGATATAAACTTGAAATTACTTTAACCTATATATTATTTTAATCTAACCTATATATAATGTTTCTTTTTTTCATCATCTGCTCAAACTGTCATTGACATAGGCCTCCTCATAGATCTTTCAATCTGTTTCGCTCTGTTGCCAGCAGCTACAAAAAAATCGAATATACCATAACGGTCTGGAAAGAAGTGTGCTTGGGGTGAAAAGAATAGACAAGGTGAGATTACAAACCATAAAAAGCAAAACTGAATTTGAAAATGTACATAAGGCCTACAAATGTCAAAAATAGAGATGGACGGGGCACATGATAAGAGAAGGAATTGAGAAATGGACGAGACAAGTTACGGAATGGTACCCGCGTAGCAATAAAGGGAGAAAGAAAGAAAGGGAGACTAAATAAACGTTGGGAATACGACATTAAAAAGATCGCTGGTCCAGAATGGACCCGTACTGCCCGGGAAAAACGAAAATGGAAATCTTTAGAGGAGGCCTTTGTCGGAGGACAGGCTATACAGAAAACCCAGTTCCAAATATAAAAAGATAAAATAATTATAAATTAGTGTATAGTTAAAAAAAAATACCACGTTAACTTGCCTTTATTCGAATTCGGATATTTATAACAAAGGAATTATCTGTACACGTCGTTTATATATTCAAATCGGTCTTCTTCCATATACATATGTATATAAAAATCTTTCACTTGTATTGTACGTTATTTTATTAAAAACATTTCTACCTTTTTATTCACAGCGAATCTTATTTTGTTGACTGTCACTCAATATTTTCAAAAGGCTGTGAAAAAACCCATTTATAACGACTGCGGCGTTAACTTCGCGAGACGTTTAAAAGATAAATGAGTTCAGAAATAAGCTTAACGACTTATAAATTAAGAATGAAGTACATTTAACAAAGTTTTTTGTTCTAATGACTAGTTTAAAATCAAGATGTTACAAGTATTGTTGTACAAATCTTTGTCATTGAGAAGTTCGTGAATAAGAGTTTTACAATGTCAGTATTAATTCACATTTGACAGTGGATTTGTCAATATTTTACTGGTTTATACGGTTTTTACCGATATATTATTAACTCTTTCACAATTTTGTATAAAAGGCAAACGGCAAAATACTGCTGCTGACATTTGAAAACTTATTAAAAGAATATTTTCTTTTAAAGAGTAAAGTTTAGATAACGTATTTTTATAATATGTTAATGTATTTATATTGAAAGGTATGTAGCAGCCTATAAACGATCTATCGCTGGGCACCGTCACTCATAGGCGAGAGAATTTTTAGAGCATAGACTCACCACGTTGCTGCACTGCGGGTTTGCAGGCTACATATACCCTAGAACTATTCCCAGGATATGCAAGTTTCTTCTGGATGTTTTCCTTCTTGAAAAAGCACAATGATTGATTGGAGGATTGATATAAACGATCAAGCACGTAAATTTCATTTTTACACAGAGAATTTACGCGTCTCACTACTAGGCTATAATTGATTTATGTATTTATAAATACATATCTTAAATTTATGGAAGTATTATTATGTGACATATGTATTCCCATATTTTTTGTTATATATAAGTATGTAGATGTTATGGCCTATCTGTTTCGATACTAACAGCCTTTTAAACACAAAAGTTGTCTGATATAAATGGTTATAGCGTTAATATAACCTTTTGTATATAAATTCATCAGAAAGTTTTGTGTTAATTTGGTATTTCTTGATACACAATAAAGTATGCACAGCAACAATATTATAACAATGTATTGCAGTTACTTTAAACTAGAGACGGCAAGATAATATCCGGTTTTTGACTACTTAATTTGGTTTACTTATACATAGCGAGATTTAAAATATTTGAGGGACTTGTTTTGTATGTAAGACGGTGACTAAAACTGATTTCTATATATTCCACCACACACGTTGAATCCAACATTGCGAAAAGGTAAGTTTGCGAAATTTAAACTAAAATCCAAAAAGTTTTGAAGTTCTCATGATAAATGAGTGAGTTTAGTGAATTATAACTTTATAATGAGACCAGTTTCGACACGTTAGTTACAAAATGTTTAACGGACATAAGTAAAAAATATTTAATGATGGAAAATCAAGCGAAATATTACGTAAAGTTATAAATGTTAGTGAAACCTTTATGTAAGTGTTAGTTTAAAGTAAAAACATATTATGTTAGTCTTCAAGTATATTTTTTGTTTCCCAAGTAAAAATAAAACAAAAATATTTTTCTACATGCAAACATTTTATATTGTTCTGGTGAACAAATTAGATTTACGCATTTACTACCATTACGTTTTTTAGCGTCGATATATAGATTCAAAACTTTAACAGGTAGTATTTAGTTTATGCCAGTCATATTATACCTGCATTGCGGTTTTCTGGAGAAGGATATAAAGTTTATATTGTTTCGTTAATCATCGCTCGTATATCTTTACTTTACGATCCTTCGCTATTAACGCCATCTGGTAAAGTTATAAAAACTTTCCATTTAATATAAAGATCTAGAAATTATAATCAAGTAACTAATTGCGTTTAAGATAAGGTAAGTGTAGCAGCTCGTTTATCTCCCACTGCTGGGAACTGGACTCTTCACTCATAGGAGAGGGTTTTAAGAGCATAAACCCATCACGATGCTCCACTGCGGGTTGGCATGCATAGTACCAAAAGAAGCGCTAAAACTCTCTGTTCCATTACCATCATAGTTCGATGGGGTAGGAATCCGACAAGATCGAAGAGAGATCATGCATAAGACCGTCGGCTTAACGTGCTATCCCAGGCACGGGGGTGCCAACTACACAACATCGGGAAAATACTGAGTATTTCGTAACAGAAAACTCAATATCGTTTTTTTTAATTCGCTTGAACAGGAACTCGAACCCAGGACCTCATATCTGTAATCGAGTAAGCTGGCCACTAGACTAATGAGGCTGTTATTAGGTTTACTGTGTTTTAATGATCACTTATTATTAGAGAGCCCCGGTTCAAATAAACAAACAAATATTTATTTATTCATAAAATCAACAGTGTAACAGTTTAGTAGTTAAAAACTGTTTCCTTTTAACTATTGTTTCCAATATTTGAAATGCCTTTTGGTTAAAAATTCTAGTTTAATTTATTTTCGACGGCTTCGCTGGCGCATTGGTGTGAGTACTCACTTGTTCGATCCCCAGTAGGGCGATATCAGATAATTGAAGTTTCTGATTTGTCTGAGTCTGGACTGGTTCGCTCCTGGGTTCTTCTCAACTCCAGTTGAGAGTTGCGGGCCTCGAGGCACTGCCTCATCACCCGGGCATCTTCTTCAGGCATCAATTTGATGCCTGGTATTCTGTTTTGCCTGCAGTGATACGGGGTGGTTCCCGCCGGTAATGCTAGCGGGTCCATCCAGGTCAATTCCATAAGTTGTACAATCCGAATATCGCCACTGCCATTGCGTCGTCTTCACTGTTATCAACGCCTACATCAGGAGGCGGTGACAGCAGAAGCTCTCGAGGCAGGGGACGCCCAGTGTTTGCTGCTCTTGGGTGCTGGCTGGCAATGCCCTGGAGGTGTGTGTGTGGGGAGTTGTCCACGTAGTGGAAAATATTCCTCCCCAGGTTCCGGACGAACACCTCCACGGTGGGCGTCCTGGTGTTACGGTGGATGAAGTAATTTCTGACTTACCTCGGAGTGCCTACTATAATGCGCAGGCACTTGTTCTGCTGGATCTGCAGCCTACTCCTCTGATACCCTTAGCAGAAAGAGTACCAGGCAGGAGCCGCATACGTCAGTCTGGAGTGGACGTAGGCTCCGTAGACTTTCAGTTTGACTTTTACTGAGAGACTTGGGGTAAAAAGCGGCCGTAGCAGTGACGAGCTGCCGCAGCTTGGACTGGTCGGAGGCTTCGGCCGCGGCTAGTTACCACCCTACCAGCAAACACGTACTACCAAACAAAGAGATTTGTGATCCTGTGCGATGGTGTGTAGAAACCATAAGAGGTATATCGCCTCTTTCCAGATTTGCGCGCTTCCATCTTATATTGTATCACCACTAACTATCACGTGAGATAACAGTCAAGCGCTAACCTGTCAGCAATAAAAAAATTAAAGGTAAATCTGATACAGATAAATAAATATTAATAAATTAACCATGTCTAAAAACATATACATATAGGAAATAAATGTTATTTATATGATTGTATATATTATAAAAATCAAGTTGGACCATTTAAGAAATTAAGAGTTATAGCACTTTTCGATCAAACAGGGGTACACATACTTTTTAGAATGATTTAAAAGGTAGTTCCTTAGTTGAAGAGGGAATTTAGATAATGTTTTGAATAAAATAGTCTAAACCCAACCAACTCTTGTATATTTACTTCTAAAAATAATAGTAGATGTATTAATTAAAATAAATAATAGTAGCGGCACTTTGTTAGTGTTTTATTTATATTGCATACAAAGTTTTGTAGTTAGAATTGAAATAATATTGTGAAGAATAAGAACTTAGAACGCATTAGCCAAAAAGATAATTTTTCTCTTATTTCAAAATATTTTAATAATATCTTAATGACATCAAGTTAACTCTGATTTTATTGATTAAAAATAAACATATTATCTTGATATTAAAGTGAAAAAGACATTAGTTTGATATAATTTTTATGTATTAAAGGTTGAAATAAATCTATTAAAACCTGTTTATATTGACAATTTCATCAATCGTTTCATTTTTTGTTCCTGGCCCATGCCGGTAGGTGATAACAATGGATGGCTGAACCCTTCAGATCTAGACATATTACAGAATAGAATTTGCTAAATTTGTATTGCTGGGAATCGAATCCAGAACTAATTCTGCATATCTTTAGTTTTATTATATTAAAAAAATCCATTACTCAGTGCAAGGGATTTCCACTATTGCATATTTTTTCTTATTTAGTGAGCAATGTTTATTTTTTCAAGCAGTCTGTAGCCGACTCTTTATCATAATGTAAGCTTTTGTAACAAGAGTCATTGTTCTGTGTGGAGCTGAGAATACGAGACGTTTTCTTTTTCTTTTGTAAATAGACTTAGGTATCCTTTACTTTATTTCAAAGATACAGAGGGTTTTTATTTTCGTTTTGTATTTTACTTTTGTTCAGTGTTGGATTTTTATGTTTAATATCATCATCGTCTCTTCTTCCAAAATCAGGTATAAAGGCGTTTCACAGAGAAATTTGCTAAAAGTTTTGTTGCATATTCTAGTCCGCTCCTGGTTATCCAGACTGGATTTTTAAAGATAAATCTATTTTGTGGGTGTTGAATGAGATTGAGCCAACATACTATTAAGGAGACGAGAGAGTTATCGTCAAAGCGTCACTACAATATTTTAATTCATTATTTAACATCACATCCAATACATTATTATCAATATAAATTATTGATAGGATAATAAAAACAGCAATCATTGATAGTAGTACAAAAGTATTACAAATTAAACTAGGTAGAGACAAAACTATTCTATGTATTCTATGATTTACATATGTTTTGTACTGTTAAAAACATTCGAAATAGTTCGTTGTAAGTTAAGATTATCCTGTTTAAAGGGTCTAGGTTTGTCTAGGTTTCTTTCCGTATACCTGGTTCGAAATAACATGACATTTGAGTAAAAGGTAAGTAGCAGCTCATAAACATTCCACTGCTGGGCACAGGTCTCATAGGAGGGAGGGTTTTAGAGCATAGGCCTACCACGCTGCTCCACTGCTGCTATATTAGAGTACTGCTAACAGAATTTTGTTTTATAGACTTAAAGAATTCGTCCCTCTATTTACATTGTTGTTAAAACAAAGATCAAGGTTGTCTCTTAGACTGGATAATGGAAATAAAGTTAGTCCCGCTGCATTTGCTGTTGGAAAAGTTAGTTCATACACTGTTATTGAAACTGTAAAAGTGTAATATTAAAATATTTCATAAATTCTCTTTTCTAAATTTTAGATTGAGAAACAAAATTTAATCAATGATTTCTAATATTGACACAAAACACGTGGTATTTTTAATTACAATTCGTCATTTGAGATTTGATTTTCGACACTTTTTATATTTCAATGTCAATTAAATTCATTAACTTCCTAACATATCTTCCTTTATTCCTTACTTTAGATTTGTATAAATATAAACGTATAAATATAAATGTCACAATATATGTTGAATAACACTTTATATATTCGGAATAATATTTATTTACTTATACAGCAAAAAAACGAAATACCCAGTTTTAATACAAGAAATAGATTGCCATACTTTTGCCATATTTTTGAGAGAAGATGGTTCAGGTTTGCCTCTATATACTTTTAAGAAATATGTGAAAAATATAGCTTTATAACAGGCATAGTGTAAAAGATTATTTAAGTGATAAATATTGGACTTGATTCCAGTTGTACATAGAAGTAAAATATTACTCATAGTAATCTACGAAACTATATTTGACAGAGTTTCTTGACGGTGTTTCTTCGCAGCGCCAACAAATTTCTCTACCGGTGGTATTGTTAAAGAAAGACTTCTGCTGATTCAAAAGCAGTTTTAGATACTGCTTAATAAAGAATATCTTTATCTTGATGACCGTTGTATACTCTGATAAATGCACACTACCCTTTTTATATGTTTAGTTCTGTATGACATTAGCTGAAATTGATAATATAATCGGAAATGTAAATGAATGCGTGCAATTAATTAATATAATGTCCGCAGCCTCGAGCTGAAGGCATTATCGATTGCGGCCACAAACGAGTCGACGGAGCATCACGAAATGTTCACACGTGTGTATATAATCGTTAATGTTGTAAATTAAATATACATGTCGCTGGTCCCTGGATAGTGGTCAATATGGTGGTAAATACGTGGTAAAGACGTGTTAGTTACACCAATTATAAATCAAGAACCGCTAGACCGATTTAAATGACGACTAATTTATAGGATTCGTCTTCACTTCAAATAACGAAATAACTATTAAGATATCATACAAAATCGTCGAATAGAAAGAGATTTAATATTTTTCTTCAAAATCCTCAATCATACTGATTCATCTTATGTCCTAAGCAAAATCTCTTTTATACGAGTATGTTCTCGACTTTGTACTCGTATCAAAAACATATTTAAAGTACCTTTTTGTATCTTGTGAAACATTTAAGTGATATTGACATATTTAATGATGGAAGCCGCTGGAGCCAGGCGGCGCAAGATCGGGCGTTGTGGAAGTCATTACGTGAGACCTATGTCCAGCAGTGGACGTCCATCGGTTGAAGCGACGAATGATGGAAGGACATAAAAAAGTTAAATATGCGTACGTACAAAGTACACATGTCAGAAGTGAAACTTCTATGGCAAACTAGTTTTTAAGTCTTGTTTGTATTTATACAAATCTAAAACTTTAGATTTCTTAGAGATTTAAGGGAGGGAAACCTCATATATCTCCCATATGTTGGAAATTTCATGAAAAGTGTCGATAATTAATACAAATATATTATTGAAATTTCAAATGACAAATTGTAAATCAAAATGGCACGCGTTTTTTGTCAATATTGGATATTATTGGTGGGCCTAAGAATGATCATGGCTAAGAGAGTTATGTTCAATATCCATGTTCCGCTCCACCCAGTCATCGAGAACTGTACACTCGAAATTGTTGACGAGCATACATACCTGGGACACATAGTCCAGCTAGGTAGGTCCAATTTCGAGAAAGAGGTCAACCGCCGAATCCAACTCGGTTGGGCAGCGTTCGGGAAGTTCCGGAAGAATTTTTCGTCCAATATCCCTCAGTGCATGAAGACTAAAGTCTTCGAACAGTGCGTGTTGCCAGTGCTTATCTACGGATCGGAAACGTGGTCGCTAACTATGGGCCTTATTCGAAAGCTCAGAGTCACTCTGCCTGCGATGGAGAGGGCTATGCTGGAGTTTCTCTACGCGATCAAATCAGAAATGAGGAGATCCGTAGCAGAACCAAAGTCACCGACATAGCCCTACAAATCGCGAACCTGAAGTGGCAATGGGCAGGCCACATAGTCCGACGAACCGATGGACGTTGGGGTCAGAAAGTGCTGGAATGGCGACCCCGCACTGGACGACGCAGTGTAGGAAGACCCCCCACAAGGTGGACCGACGATATAAGGAGGATCGCCGGTAGCCGCTGGAGCCAGGCGGCACAATATCGGGCCTTGTGGGCATCATTTCGTGAGACCTATGTCCAGTAGAGGACGTTCATCGGTTGAAGCGACGACGAATAAAAATTTTTTAAATTTAAAATTTAGAAAAGAGAATTTATGAGATAATTTTATTTTATTTAATATGAAAAATACTATATTAAATTAAAATGCCTCATGTTATTTGTAAACATTAAAACTACCTAACCATCAATCAAATTCGTGACGCTTATCACGCGTTTCGTCCCTAAAAATTTTACTCTCATACGCCTAAAGAAGTTTCACTTCAATAAATAAGAAATTAATCTGGATAGATATTGAAATACATAATAAATACTCGAATCCAAATGTAAACAAAATTATAACTAACTAATAACAACAACTGTGAAATCGACTAGCGTTTGTGTTGTATTTTTGTTTATTGCGAATAGGTTCGTCAACCTATTGATTACATCTGATAGTAAGTGAAGGCACAGTTTATGATCGAATCGCGCTAATCTGTTAAAATACAAGTTACCTCTTATGGTTTTACGCAGCATTGTACCGGAACACGCATCTCTTGCGTGACGGTACATCTTTGCTGGTGAAGTGGTAAGTAGCCATGCCCTAACCAGACCCAGACTAATTAGAAAAAGCAATGTCTTAAATTTGCCCTAACAGGGATCGAATACGGTATCTCTGCTAGGAAAGCGTCATTAATCATTAATTTAACAATAACTAATAACCACGCTTGTTCTGTCATACCGCTAATCTAAGCCATATTCTTTGTAAGAAAAAGTAATTCAAGTTTCATTTGGATATCAAAATAAATTTGTCATGACCGCAATGTGGATGAATATGGGTAATACAATGTAGATTCGTTCTGCATTGTAACATTTGAAAAGCCACTGGAGTAAAGACCATAGATGAGCTCTCGGATTTTTAAAATATTATTCAAACAATGTCCACGAGAAACTGGTTTTAAGTATTTCAGGCTGTATTTTGAACGTTAAATTATCTATTTACAGTAAAGTCACAAATATCTATAATAATCGTCTTTGTATATTTATATAGATACAATCTGTCCCTGATGATATTAGCTATGTAATTCCTGATCAGGTAGAAATTAGGGAAATTTGATGATTTATCAGACCAAATCAGAATAAACACAAAAGTTATCAAAAAGGGTTCAGCTGCTTAGGAGAAATCATTGGAAAACATGGACAGATGTACGTATAGGAGATATATAGTCGCATACTGAGATCACAAATGGAGCAACGAGATTGTACGGCTAAATGAAAACTACTAATTCTATGCAGCTAAAGTCACCGGCTTTTATGTATTATAATCTCAACATACAGGGACGTACATTGAATATTTCACGGCAAAATTGATTAAATGCCCGACTGTCATAAAAAGAAAATGATTTGCTAGCGCATTTCTATCCGCATTTGTCTCTAGAACTTCTTTGTGGGGTTTGAAAAAGTCTATTGATCCGTCATACATCGTTCAGTTTGAGATGCACTTGACCCCAATGCATCGCGACATTGTTGCCCATCTGTCGTCAATTTATAGGATCCTAACGAAATTATCTTTCTTTTTCTACTCAATGCCTATTATTAGTTTACACTCCCTACATTTATCTTCTTCAAATTATCAAACGTTATTGAAATACTTTTTTTATTCACTCACTCAAGATCAAATACAATTTCTTAAACTTGTTAAGGATGACGATTTATAGAAATATATCATTATATACGAGGATATAATTTTTATGTGCGTGTGTGCATGTGTATGTCATTAACTCCTCTTAAACCTCTTAAACCTCCCATTGGTTTATATTGAGAATTCGATACGATAAATAACGAATTTACCCATATCTCCACGGGATAATGAACTACGCAGTTGACACTGGCGGGAAGAGTTAGTATTCATTAAAAGATTTTATTTTTCGAAAAATTGTTTGGTGTCTATTGATAGAAAGCTCAATTCAAAGCTTTAAAAGTTTTCTTTCTTTTTGATAAATGAAGTCCGTGTTAAATAGCATGTATTTTTCTATATTGCTTGTTCAAAACCTTTTTTACGGATGAAGCGCGTGATTAGCGCCACGAAGCTGTGCAGCGTTTTAGCTAATTCGTTTTAAGGTTAGGTAGTTTCAATATTTATAAATAACATGTGGCATTGTATTTTGCCACTCGTCATTTAATAATTTAATATACTATTTTTCAAAAAAAAAACATGAAATAAAACAATTTAATAAATTCTCTTCACGAAATTATAAATTGAAAAACAAAATTTAATTAATAATTTCTGATATTGACAAAAAACAGGTGGCATTTTTATTTACAATGCGTTATTTGAGATTTCAATAAATTATTTTGCACAAAATATAAAAAAAAATTATATCATAAATTTTAATTTTAAAAATAGAATTTCTATAGTAACAATTTTGTATTAATTTCCATTCAGGTTTGGTATTTTTACCATTTAGATTATATTATTTTTTAAGCAATATAAAATAAATGTATTTTCATAATTACCTTTAGTTATTAAATTCAAATAATATTTCATTTTCAGATCACCAAAAATTGTAGTGCGAGAGTCGAAACACTTAAATGTATATAAGAAATAGATTTAAAAAAATGAAATTTGTAATTTGTATTAATTTTCGACACACTTAAATTATTTTTTTTTTAACTAAACCAATTAAATTCATTAAATTCCTAACATATCTTCCTTTTCCCACCCTCTAAGTCTTGGAAATCTAATGTTTTAGATTTGTATAAATATAAACAAGACTTAAAAATTAGTTCGCCAAAGAATTTTCTCTTCTGACATGTGTACTTTGTACGCAAACAATTTCTACACAAATTCAAATATTTCTTTCAATAGTCAAGTTATTGAGGTTCGTAACTTTTCTTATTACTAACAGGTTACTCTATACATATATCAGACTCTATTCTCACCTTTTAGTACGTTATATTAAAAGTTAGTGACGCGATAATTTGGTAAGAGGTTATTTAACTTTTAATTGAAATTTGATTTTGGCTTGGAGGTATATTTTTGCGAGTAGAATAGAATATATAAAATTTATGTCAAAACGCTCACATCGGATCAGTGGTTTTATCACATTTCATTATTTAGATACACTCAAAAAGTAAAGAATTTTATTGGATAGTAATATTTAAATAGTTTAATCTTCACTATCCAACAGATGGCAAAGAAATAAAGAAGAATTGGTAGTAATTGCGTTGTTGTGAATTTATACGGGCGCTGATACAGGAACGTGTCCTGCAAACAAAATGTCACTTCATTATATTCAAATTGTACAATTCACTACAAGTTGTGTAGAATTTGGTTTTGTGAATCCTTTATAATGATGCAATACAATACATACGATGTTTGTCTTCTCGGGGTTTAAAGATATGGTTTCAGTACTAATTTAGGCACTAATTTAACAAAATACACATGTCAGAAGTGGAACTTCTTTGGCAAACTATTTTTTAAGTTTTGTTTACATTTATGCAAATCTAAAACTTTAGATTTCCGAAACTTAGAGGAAGGCGAAAAGGAATTTAATTGTCATTAAAATATTGAAAGTGTCGAAAGTTAATACAAATAATTTATTGAAATCTCAAATGACGAATGGTATTTAAAAATACCACGTGTTTTTATGAATATTAGAAATTATTAATTAAATTTTGTTTTTGAATTTAGAATTTTGAAAAGAGAATTTATGACATATTTTTATTTTATATTTTATAAAGAATAGTATATTGAGTTATTAAATGATGAGTGCAAATTTAAATGCCTCATGTTATTTGTAAATATTAAAACTACCTAACCTTCAAACGAATAAGCATAAAAATACTGCACGTGACGTTGATCACGCGTTTCATGCACCTAAAGAAGTTTCACTTCCAAAACTGCAATTTGTTCTTGTAATTCTTCAACATGTGTATTTCGCTATACTACAGATGAGAGTACGATTTTTGAATTCGTTACGAAAACATATGGTTTTTGAATATGCCTCTGATTTTTTGCACTGTCTATGTAATAATTAAAACAACTAATACAAAATAAACTGCCTCATTAGTGTAGTGGTTAGCATGTTCGATAGATATGAGGTCCGGGGTTCGTGTCCCGGGTCGCGCCAATTTAGAATCGATGTGATGTGTTCTATTGAGATTTTTTAGATATTTGCCCAAAGTTAGGAAATTGGTGGTGATCAACCCCCTTGCCTCGTAGAGAACGTTAAGCCGTCGGTCCTGCGCCTCATCTCTCTCTGATCGTGTTGGATTCCCGTTACATCGGACCCTGAGGGTGAAGGAATAGAGAGTGCACTTGTGTACTATGCCTGCCAATCTGCAGTGGAGCAGCGTAGTGGCTCTAAAAAACCCTCTCTCATATGAGTGAGGAGACCTATGCCCAGCAGTGGGACGTTCAAGGGCTGCTATTTACTGTACTACTTAGTATAAAATAATTAACGTTAATTTGTAATTACATCTGTATTGATATCAATCTTTCATACATAAAATATTATAAATCTATAACATTTATATACAGACATACATGTATAAAAAAAATCATTAAATGCATTATATTTATTAAAAAATAATATTTATATAAATACTTTTTTTTTTTAAATATAATGTAGGCAACCGACAAAAGTCTTGTTTATTTTTAAAAAGGTAAATTTTTGAAAATGGAATATTGAAGATCATCCACTGTTTTAGTTAATGAATTTTCCTATTGGGGAATGGCTATTGGTTGCTATTGGGGAATGGCGCATTAAAGTACACATACAAGGTGGTATATATTTTTCTCTTCCATTCTTTTACAATTGCAATTTATCTCCTAAATTGGATATCTGTGTGACTCTTAAAGTGGTGACATTTAGAATATAACATTATTAAAAAAAAATTGTTTATTTCGTTAACTTCAGCACCTATAAAAAGTATAAAAACGTATACAAAGGTTGGAGCCTTCTTCTAAGGGTGGAAGATATCTCTGTGGCAGAAGACTCCGCTTTTCCTTAACAATAACAAAAACAATTGTAGAAATAAACAAAGACGATAAAGAAAAATAACAAGGAAAAGAAAATAACACAATAAAGAACTTCTAAAATCTTATACAGTACTAGCTGACCCAGCAAACGTTGTTTTGCCATATAATTACTATTATCGCTATTAAAAAATAGTGGTTCGTGATAGAAAGGTGAAAATTAAGGGGTTGTATGTATTTTCGTATGCTGTATCACAAAAAATATAATAATTTCGTCCCAAAATTAAAAAAAAATTAGGGGTGAACAACTTTTCATCACTTAGGGGCATGAAAAATAGATAGTTTCTCAGACCTACTGAATACGCATATAAAATTTGGTACGACACGGTACAGCCGTTTCGGAGGAGTATAGGTACGAAAACTGTGACATGAGAATTTTATATATAAGATATAATTATTTTCGATTGTGCAGTGTAAATATAATATAATAATTAGAATTAACTAAGCCATATTTCAAAATATAGTACTAAAGCAGGTATGTCAGTTTATATTTTACACTAAAATATATGTTTTAGTAAGAATTCCACTTCGACGTAATTTAATGGTAATAGGTATTTATTTACAATATCTTTGGCCTTGCGTAATTTTAAGGTAAATATATTAAGTTTTCTATTTTACAAATAATTGGATTCTGAGCAATATTATTAAGAGCAAAAGTATGTGTATAGAAATTTGTTTATAATATACATCTACTCCTATTACTGGGAGGTATACAATATATAATATTTTGCACAAAATCGATTTGTCTTAGAACGACGATAGAGAAGGAATAATGCAAATACATACATACATAGCATCACGCCTCATACCCATAGGGGTAGGCAGAGACAACATCCTTCCACTTGCCACGATCCTTGCATATCTCCTTCGCTTCTTTCATTCTCATTAAACCTTTCATACAAGTTCGTCGGTTTAGAGTACTCTTGACCTGGCCGTTATTTAAAATGTCCTGGATTTGGTCCAGGAACGTTCGCCTCGGTCTTCCCCTTCCAACTTTCGCATTCACTCTTGACTCATAAATCCTTTTTGTCAGTCTCCTTTCATTCATTCTCTCTACATGCCCAAACCATCTAAGCATACCTTTCTCAATTTTAGTCACTACGTCTTCTTTTATACCACAACGTTCTCTTATCACACTATTTCTCACTCTGTCACTCAGTTTTAATCCACTCATGCTTCTCAACGCTCTCATCTCTACCGCATTTATTTTACTTTTGTGATTCTTCTGCCATACCCAACTTTCACTACCATACATAAGTGTTGGCACCAACACTCCAGCATGCACTGCCAGTCTAGCCCTTTGAGACACCATCTGGCTATTCATAAAAGCATGCAGAGCACCATTTACCATATTCCCTGCATTCACTCTCCTTTCGATATCACTTTCACATGTTCCATCTTTTGTAAATTTAGATCCCAAGTATACAAATTCTTTCACCTCTTCCACTTGTTCCCCATCTATCAAAATATTGCCATTCATCATAGATTCATCTCGTTCAAAAAGCATAACTTTCGTTTTGTTTACATTCACTTTCATTCCTTTCCCTTTCAAAGCTTCATTCATAATATTTAGCATCTCCTGAAGCTCGTTAGCGGATGACGCAAGTATTACTTGATCATCAGCGTAGAGTAAACATTTGATGAGTAATTCATTCATTCTTAACCCATACATACATTCTTTTAAATCTGTCAAACATTTATCCATGAAAAGGTTGAACAGCCATGGTGACGCAACACATCCCTGTCGAACACCTCTTTCGACAGGAAACCACTCCGTGTACGCTCCGTTTATTCTGACACAGGCACTAGAACCCTCATAGAGAGACTTCAATGCTTGGATCAGACAACCGCTCACCCCATACGTAGATAACGTTGACCACAGCTCATTCCTCACCACTCGATCATAGGCCTTTTCTAAATCTACGAAAGCGCAATAAACTTTTTGGTGTTTAGCCAAACATTTTTCAGTTATGCACCGTATCTTTACGGTGCATGATGCAAATATGAAATGTTATTCGCTTTAAATTATAATCATGACCGTTTAGTGTATTGAAGTGGCGTGTTTGTATATTGCATTGACCGAATTCAGGAAAGGCACAATTGTTAGTTACAATTTGGTGCCGTGATCAGGATCTGGTCATCCTAAATACAAAAAACTTATGCAGCTCATTATATGAAGACAGGCATATTGTTGAGTCTTACCTGGTCAGGCACAATTGTCAGTTACAACTGCAAGTGTAAATAATTGTATTCGAATTTGAGTGTATGATTATTTTATTAACGATTGTAAATTTTATAAAGAGTATGATTTTATAGAAGGAATTTTTAAAAATTCTACCTTTGATAGGAACGCATCATTAACAATTCGGTTTCACAGTGCATTTGCTTTACTCACCTCAACGCCATAGAATATTCTCTTACAGCGTATTATTAGCTACGTAACTACATTACTATAAGCTTATTTACTTGAATAATGATTTTAATTACCTGATACGACTTAGAAGTATAAAATTTGACGGTAATATCCGTCTAGGGCTTCTCTTTGTAATGCGATCTTCAACTTGAACTTTGATTAATATAATTTTACAATACTAAAACCATATCTATACATAAATACGTAGCAGATTTGTAAGTAAATTATTGAAATGATACTACTGTTTTCTGTAGAAGAAAAAGAAAATATCGATAACTTAACTAATTCGTATCGGATAGAATAGTTATAATTTGAAACTTTCATGATTTGAATATTTTTATAGCAAGACAGTTGACACCATTTAAATTACTATTTCATTATTGTTTGTGTTTTGAATAAAGCGTTTATTATAACAGATGATCATAGATGGTCATAGTCTTTGTTTTATCTTTTTAAATATGCGTTTTTAATACAATCCAGGGACACGTGACTTTACAATAACGTCCTACATAGGATATACAAGAAAAAAATATGTAAACATGACGTAACGGTGAATTAATTTTCGTTGTTTAGGTAATAATGAGGCTACTGGACATATTTGTCATAAACGTAAAGAAATGTGAAATAATGAATTATATTTTATGTAAAATCTGGCACAATATCTTATTGACGTCACTTTGACGTAAACCTTCACTGGGATGGAATATAAACTATCCTTATTTCTGCTGTGTTTTAAATATAAATTCTGGATCTTGTGACAATAAATAATGAATGCATGATGAATAAAGCAGTGATATCGATATAAGTATTTGAGATAAAGTTACATACGACATTATTATTTTATGTCATTACTTTTTATCATGGATATCAAAAAGTTTGTTAATGAGGAAAATGTTTTATCGCAGTCATTAGTTTAAGTCACTAAGACCGTGGAAAAATTGATAGGAACAGAGCACGCAACAACAAGAAAAAGCGAGTGCTGAAAGAGCGATCGTCTTTGTTAATTATCACACCTGGATTAATGAGTCTTGATTCGAGAAATAATAGAAAATGTGCTTAACAGTGCTTAAATATAGATCTTGAAGTCGATTAATAGGACAAGTAATATAAAAACAATCAAAGTCAAATTATACACCATATAGCACAAATTGACTGTTGTTCGGCTACAATCATGTTCTCAGTATTTGCCTGAAGTTGGGAAGTTGGCGGTATGTTTCACCCCCTATGTCTCGGAGAGCATGTTAAGCCGTTCGTCCAGAGCCTGATTTCTCTTCGGTCGTGTTGAATTTCCATCCCATTGGACTATGTAAGTGAAGGAATAGAGAGTGCATCAGTGTTAGCGCATACACTTATGTACTATACCTGCCAGCTTGCGGTGGAACAGCGTGGTGGGTCTATGTTTAAAAATCCTCTCTCCTATGAGTAAGAAGATCGGTGCCCAGCGGTGGGACGTTAATTGGCTGATACTTAAAATAATTTTGTAAAAATAAGAATATAAAACTTTCACGAGAGCTTTCAGTTTTTATTTATTATTATTTCGTACATAATAAATTATTCTGAATCTACAAAGTTGCAATTTGGTAACACGTCGGGAGAGAGAATATCTGACTCCTAACTAGATTTTTACGTCTAGGTTATCACATTCTAGTGATCTCATTCATGGATGAGGAGAGATCCGCTGGGTTTTAATGGGTATTCTGTTATCTGTGAGTCCCACCTTCCCGATTGGAAAAGTCTTTCATTGGTGCGTAAAAGCATTACCCCAGTGTAAAAAAATATCACATAATACTGCGTACGTTTATAATACAACGTTAAAAATGTTTCTTAGCTGAGGAAGTATAAGTTAAG
Organism: Elymnias hypermnestra; assembly: GCA_015832385.1. Taxonomy (NCBI): domain Eukaryota; kingdom Metazoa; phylum Arthropoda; class Insecta; order Lepidoptera; family Nymphalidae; genus Elymnias; species Elymnias hypermnestra. The sequence continues at coordinate 4,944,753 of JACTOM010000152.1, read as the reverse complement.
ACCTCCAGGAATTGGTCTAGATTAGATATAAAGTTTACAGCATTTACTTATTTATATGTTTTAATTTAGACCACACTCTACACAATAGAAAAGAAGACAAATAATATAAATTAATGCTTGGTAACAAAATTAAATCCTTCAAAGCAATTTCTTCAACATAAAATACTGTTTTATGTTTGTGCCAATTTAAGTAAGTGTGTTACCATATGTAAAATTCTGTAAACAGTTAATAGTGTTTAGAGATGAAAGCACATATGACATCGGGGTTAAGTGCAGTTCAGCTTGAGCAATTTGTGGCAGATCAATACCGAAATAGAAAACACATCCCTAGTAGCGCATCCCGCAATCAAAAGTGAATAATGTTCTCAGAACTTACGAGTTTAATTTTATATGAGCAACAACACTTATAATGTAAACTGAAACACCTTTCGCCTTCTTTCGACACATCAACTCGTGAATCGTCAAATATTGTTTTTGACACGTATAATTTCCAATGTTCTGAGTCTGATATTAAAGAACGAATTGAAATTCATAGTTACAAGAGAGTTTACGAGCCCTATCCTTAGAAGCACTCACAACAAGCTCAGTCTGATCCCCTTTTTTATCATTACCATTACAATGTTGCTCTAATTTATTATGTTTAGATTAGAGTAATTCATCCACTCTCACCCCAATTTGTCCTAATTCTAATCTACCTAATTATAATTTAATAATAGTATTGTTTGAAACTTTATCAGGACTTTGCGAATCCACCGGTATTTCAAAATAAAAAATATACTCGTATAGTCTCAAAATTATATTGTAGCACTTTAATTCAATAAAATGTTAATTAATAATAATATTATGTTAATTATAATAACAGTTACAAAATAATATTATTAGTATATCAAAAATTTTAATTTATAGACCAACTTTAGAAAATTTAATAGATCTAGACATAACATTTTTACTTATTTAAGTACCTGAAAGAATCATTAAAATTTTGCTATTTTAACTATTTTATAATTAAATAGGTGTTCCCCGCGGTGTTAGATGCCTTTTTTCCACAGTAAAAGTACCCTTATTTATTCTATTGAACATGTGCTACCTGACCATCCAAATCGCTTTCAGAAATAAGCAGGAATAAACTTACAAATATGCAGACAGACAATAAAGAAAAAAAAAAGATTTTATAGCGTGAGTACCGTATATACATTCATATGCATTTAGTGAAAAATCGTTGATTTCAAATTACAAACAGACACCAATATTAATTCTTTCAAGCGATTAGATGGAACTTTATATTTATGATATTTGATCTTACCGTCTGGAAGGAAGCCTTCGCTAACATTTTATTCTATATTTTTTCGGTGCAAAAGGTGAAAAGAGTTTACTTTGTGAAGAACTTTGATCGAATTTTCGCCATTATACATATCATTTTTCAGGGATACCGTGGCACCTGTGACCTCGATGCTTTGAATGATTACTATTCTTTTAGGGACATCCTACAACTTTTGATATCAGGTAATTTATATGCGTAGGGATTCCGAGAAAAACTCTGACTTTTTCACGAGTAAAATGATATATGGTATACCATGCCATATGATATCTATTGGTCAGTTTGTATAGATAAAAATCATGAAATCATTGATTCAAGTGCAGGAAAGGGTCAATTTAGAAGAGATTTTAGGTTTTCTGTTAGGAAATTTGTGTTTAATAGAGCTGGATAGATATTTTTTGTGTCCAATATGCCGTCCCATGCAACACACTTTTTCACAAAGAACTGAAAGCATTGAGAAAAGCTGTTTTAGATATTTTAGTGAGCACAATCCGATATAAACCGACTGTATCTCAAGAAAGCTCGGTGCATGTTTTATTCATTCCTTCCCACATATCCTGTCCAAAAATCGCAGCTAGTATATACCAGGTATTGAGAAAGAGGAACGAAGTATTTGTTTTCTTCTTAAACAAACAGAATATAAACGGCCATATCCCAAAGTTTGTAAAATGTAGATCGTTTGTTGTGTTTCAAAATATGTTCGCTTATAGAATTTAAACTATGTTTGCCGGAGCTCATAGAGTAGAGAGACTTTAAACTTCGAAAATTATGCATAAGTTTGTTCAAGACTCCATGTCTTAATAACAAGAGTACATTAGGTACTCCGCTTTGTTCCTCATTCCAGTTTTGGAAGATATAGAAATTATTTTCTAAAATATCTTATGATCGTGGCGCAATACATAGCCAAAACTTTGATCGAAATATAATTTTTAGCTATTCTTTGATATAGGATTAGAATCTGTCTGCTTACTGTATGAATAATCGCAATTCCATTATTTTAAGTCTGTGATCTTTGATTAGCGGATTTATTGTTTTTTTTTGAAATTCATTGCTAATTGCGTCATTTTTATAAAATTTTCTTTTCTTTATTGTAAAGCAAATTTATACAGTGATTGAATAATTTGACTTATAAATATTTACAGCGCTAATAGCCGGCATATATCACGATCTCGTGGCTATTTGGGGAAATTGGTACATAGTAACCGTCTACATTGAGTTATTCTGGTTAATTTCAAATGGATTGCCGGATAGTGAGTCAGTTTACTGGAACAAAACAATCTTAATAATAACTTTAATTAATGACTTTCTATGAATCCGCTTTGAAGTACATCGGTTGGAGGGTTTCGAATTCAATAACGTACACAGTTAGAAATATTTTTTGTGTTTTATAAATAAAATTGTTGATATGTACAACTTCGTAACGTCTTTAAAAATAAACGGTGGGGGTAGGAGGTTGAAAAACATTGCGACATCTCAGATTTACCAAATGTACACAAACAATATAAAAATCGGTAATAACTAATACGCCAGATTTATATATATCAAAAGAATAGATAGATTGTATTATGTATTTAAAAATACCTTTTTTTGACGTTTATAGTTAAAAAAAATTAACTACGATTTAAGTAATGAGTCAACTTCAGTCCACGTGCACAAAGTTATTGGTTCTGTAACAGATACGCGTTTCACGGTGACCTATGAAAGTAGGTCACCATAACTTCGCAGGATTCTGTTTTGCGTTATTGAAAATCGTAATTAACACTCCTAATAGACTTTGCAATGCGAGAAAATAAGGCAAAACTATTAAATCTGTGTTGTAGATTTAAAAAGGAAAAAAAAAATTGCCGGACTGTGCATATGTAAATTATTATTAAGATCCGTTTAATTGTGTTCGAAATAGCTTTATATTATAGCTAATTAGTTACTCAAACAATTATTATAATTTAAAAGAATTTGTTACTGTTATATAACAAAAAAAGTGTGCGATTACAAAGTACACATGTCAGAAGTGAAACTTCTTTGGCAAACTAATTTTTAAGTCTTGTTCAATAAGTAACAGCCTATTAACGTCCCACTGTTGGGCACAGGCCTCCTTACATATGAAAGAAAGTTTTTAGAGCATAGTTTTTAGACCCATCAACTGCGGATTGGCAGGCTATAGTACACAAGTGTATTCTCTATTCCTTCACTCGTAAAATCTAATATGACGGGAATGCGACACGGTCGAAGTACGATCAGGCGCACGACCGACGACTTAACGTGTCCGTCAACTTCACAACTTCGAGCAATTATTGAGAAAATCTTAATAGAAAACTCAATTTCAGATTCCGAGACATAGAGAGAGGGAAAAGAAAGATAAGTTAGGAATATATTTGTCCTTGAAACACTAATACAAATAATTTATTGAAATCTCAAAAGACGAATTGTAAATAAAAATGCCACGTGTTTTTTGTCAATATTTCAAATTATTACTTAAATTTTGTTTTTGAATTTAAAATGCAGAATAAAGAATTTTTTAAATATAATTAATATTAAATTATTGAAAGATGAGTGGCAAATTAAAATGCCACGTTTTATTTGTAAATATTAAATCTACCTAAACTTCAAACGAATTAGCATAACAACGTCTTTCAATAAAACATTAAAAAATCGCGATAATAGTTCTGCTATATAACGGTAATGACTGATAATTTACAAGTTCCGGGACAAAGTTTATGCATATCATTGTTTGAAAAGATTTTTATCTTGTAACGCCAAAAAAGTATAACTTTTAACGTATGTACATAAGTACACACACTTTTTTTTAATACACATAATTTTTTACTAGGAATTCTTAATCAAATGCCACATTTGCTAAAAGCAGAAATTGTAGAACGTTGTAAGGGTAAGTTAAAAAATATTAAATAGTCTTCTTGGTGAATTTATTGTTTGTTTCGAGTTTTCTGACGCGGTAACTAACGTTGGCTTCTTTTGCTTGCTTCACGATAAAATAGTTGCATTTCAAGTAAATTCAAGTTGAATATTATTGCAGTTAGAATTTGCGTTGTACAATATACCAAATAACATAACTTTATGGTCCATATTTCCCGCTATTTAGAAATATAGCGGGAAATATGGACCATTGAAGTCTTTAAAGTGAGTTCTTCAATACAAAAATATAAAACAATTTTATTTCTATTATTTTATACTGAATATTTAGATCCTCATATTTGTTTATTAAAATAAATTTTGATACGCCATTGCATTTTGGAGCAGAAATCTCAGTGGCTTGAATTTGCTGAAATACCTTTTTTTACAGTCTTCTTTTTTTATTGCTAAAATGTAAGTGCGTGACTCTGATCTCACCTGATTGTAAATGATGATACAGTCTAAGATGGAACTGCGGTAATCTGGTACCGTAAGAGGTAGAATGCTCTACCTTCTGCGCAACATCGTACCGGAACATAGATCTCTTGCTTGAATCAGCCAGGTCCAAAGCCTTTCCAGAGTCAGACAAACTAGAAAATTCAAATCCCAAATTCGCCCTACCAGGGATTGAGCCCAGAATCTCTGCTAGCAAAGCTAGTATTCGCTCCACTGCGCAAGCGAGGCCGTCTTCTTCATTAAAAGATTGCTACTGCAAAGTTCATAGTGTATTTAACTATTTGTATCAAAGTAGAGCTTTGCCCTTGGCTTTGTTCAACTCATATTAATCTTTATATTAATATCGCATTTCATTTAGTCTGCTAATGTATTGGAACAGATTTTGACCAAATAATTTATTTTATTGTATATAACTTTATTATATATGTATTGACTTTGAATATAATGAAATATAATTCGTTGTCTTACTTTATTTACTTAATTGTTCCTCGATATAGCGTTCCATTTGTTAGTTTACTTTTTACATTCTGTGTGTTTATATAGTTGATATTACCTTGATAACAATAGAAAGTGATAATTTCGAATACGCAGAAACCGAAACGTCTTCTTATATGCAAGAAGATGTAGTCTACAGTTACCTTTGATGTAGGCTATTATTTCTTGTGGAATAGGAAGCAATTAGAAACTCTGAAGAGATCTTATTTATATCGAGGTTTTTTAGATTCCATTCTACCACTTTATTATGTGATACATTATCCAAAGTCATACAGGTGAAATGTAATGTAAATTGCTCTTTATGTAAATACATTTTATATGATGCCTCTCTTACAGAACCATACCAATGGTTTTTAACAGCTGGTATTTAATTTAAATATATACAGTATTACTGGTCGTATTACGGAGGAGGAATATTTAGTTAAAAAAAAGCATTTAACCCCGATGACGTGAATATTTACCACATAAAACCCAAAGGTAGAGATCAATACTTCCGTCAAAACCCTTACGCAATTCTATGTGTCCTTTTAATAAATTCGAATTGATCGACAGTTCAAGACTAATAATTTGAAATGAGTGGGTAATGACTTCATAATTAAATAATTTTCGACCCAATTCCGACCCTAATTAATAAGATTTGGGCAGAAAAATGTCATAGCGTCGATATATGTAGGTATATATGTTTAAAGTATAACTTTTCATCTGAGTGGGATATTTCAATAAAATAGATTGTTTATGTCTTCACCAGACGAATATAAATGGAAAATTACAGTCACTAGGTAAACAGCTAGAGCTTATTATTTTCTATAATATATATGTTGGACTGCAATAGTCTGTGGAACGCTGGCGCCATCTGTCTATCGGCGTGGGACAGAGTCAATAAGTGGCAGTCTGGCGCATCTCTCAGTAGTTCTCGTGTGGCGGTCGGCCGGAGCAGTCGACAATTGAAACTGTCGCGTTCCTAGCATACTACTACAACAATAATTGTTAATGACTTTGTGTAAATTGGTATCGAGAACATTAGTGATTCAACATTATATTCCGAGTTAATTAATAAAGTGTTTTATTGTACCAACATTACCCACGAACGTCCACAGTATAAGAAATTAATTTATTGATGCCATTAATGACGATGTCGACGGAGAACCCTTCGCTCCCTATGCTTAATGCTCTTCCTTCTATCTTATTCTCCGACATATATAATCTTTTTCAGCTGTCTTTGAAATTGGAGTGTCTACATCAAGACACAAACTTTCCTCAGTAACAATAAAAACGGTTTTCCATTATTCTTATGATATCATCTAGGTTTATTTTCACACCTGACTTGTAACATTACAACAATATTACTATGAAAAGGTAAATTATGCGCGAGAAAAATCATTTTGGTAGAGAAAATGTTTCCATTACGTCGACCCTTTTGTACGCCCCAAGTATATTGAAAAGTAAATTTGTCTTATACACTTTATGGAATAGGTATGCGTAAATTATATTTATTATGGAGCTTATATTTAATTTACTTAAGAAAATGGTAACAAGTAACATAATTTTGAAGATTTTGTTATACATATTTGAAGTGAAACTTCTTTAAACGAATGAGGGAAATTTTTTTACTGATGACACCTATGATTAGCATCACGAAGATGTGTAGCGTTTTTATGCTAATTCGTTTGAAGGTTAGGTGGTTTTAAAATGGGGAATTGTTATTTATCAATCGTCATTTATATAAAATAAAAATATTTCATAAATTCTCTTTTCTAAGTTTTAAATTCAAAAACAAAATTTAATAATTAATTTCTAATATTGACAAAAACACGTGGCATTTTTATTTACAATTCGTGATTTCAGTTTTCCATTTATGTTAATTTTCGATACTTTAATATTTTAATGACAAATTAAATTCGTTAAATTCCTAACATGTCTTCCTTTTTCCATCCCTATAAGTCTCGGAAATCTAATGGTTTACATTTGTATAAACATAAACAAGACTTAAAAATTACTTTACCAAAGAAGTTTCACTTCTGACATGAGTACTTTGTACGCACCCACTTTTAATTTTTTTGAAGAGCACTTGACTATGATATCTCTTGAAGGTAAGCGATGATACAGTCTAAGATGATACTGACATGGTAAGAGGCAATTTATTTCCTTAAGTTCCTAGAAAATATAGTACTGGAATGGAAATTGCTGCTTCAGTTATATAATCTTCAACATTATAATATACTTTTTTGAAAAGAATATTTTTAACATATGTTCATACCGGCAATTGTTTTTTATACCTTCATTACCCTAAAAGTTACTACTGTGTTTTAATTTTTCTATAAATGAATTGATTAAACTCAATGAGTTTGAAACAATTTCTTTTAAAATGTCTACAATAAATAAATGTTTCTTTGTTTATTACTTTACAATAGAAAGTATTAAATTTCCTTTCTGATTGACAAACAAACAATAACGCTGAATATGGAGTTTAAAATTCAGTTCATTTCTTTGCATTTTATCGTATGGCTTCCAAATTGTGAGCCTTCTATAAAAGAGTTATACTAAAACAAAAAGCGCGGAGCGTTCCAATCCTACAATAAAAGGGAACAATACTAAAGCCTGAAGTTTCAATGGAAATAAATACAGTTTTCATTTTACGCTCTGGTAATCAATTTCTGATACTAGCTTATATTTGGCAGACAGCGACATTATATTTTGTGTTTTGTACTAAAATAATAAGGTTTACCCAGCATTGAATTAATGTTTCTAACAATAATCAATTGAAAATCTGTCTAGTATCATATTGAAACCTAAAAGTTAAGAACTATTATACAGTTTGTAGTATAATAATAATACTCTTTATTGTATCCCTTAAAACACAATAACAAATTATGAATGCACGAGACATATACAAATAAATGATACAAAAGGCGGTCTTATTGCTAGTCAGCGATTTCTTCCAGACAGCCTTCAGGAGAAGGAAATTGTGCAAAAGTAGCTGCGTGGTGCATAAGAGATCATCATTCTAATAATAAATAAAGTAAATATATAATACAATACATAACTAAAATATACATACATATACTCGTATACAAGCTAACAAAATGAGTATAAGCACACACTTTTATAATAATATCATCTTTTACAGCGTGACTTGGGAGAGGTAATGTTCTGCGACATTGTATTTGAATTTTTTAATGATTTTGCCTGTCTTACATTTGCTGGAAGTGCATTCCATAATCGGGTTGCTGTAACCGTAAAATAATTCCCAAAGAACTTAATGTGGTGAGTTGGTATTTTCAGCGTTAACAGTGAAACTAATCGTAGGTCTTTGCTATAGTGCACTGGGAGTGCACTATAGCAAAGAAAGCAAATTCCAATTTCGATTTTAAATAGGATGGTGTAGTGGGGTCAAATACTAAGTTAACGAAATAGATAAAAGATTTAATAAAGTAAAAGGCTATGTACACAACACAAATGTTTATTATTCGTACTTATGCCTAAAGTCATAAAGAAAGCTCAGAGTCGCTCAGCGTGCGATGGAGAGGGCTCGGAGTTTCTCTACGTGATCAAATCAGAAATGAGGAGATCCGTAGCAGAACCAAAGTCATCGACATAGCCCTACGAATCGCGAACCTGAAGTGGCAATGGGCGGGGCACATAGTCCGACGGACCGATGGACGTTGGGGCCCGAAGGTGCTGGAGTGGCGACCCCGCACCGGGCGGCGCAGTGTAGGGAGACCCCCCACAAGGTGGACCGACGACATAAAGAGGGTCGCCGGTAGCCGCTGGAGCCAGGCGGCGCAAGATCGGGCCTTGTGGACATCATTACGTGAGACCTATGGCCAGCAGTGGACGTCCGGTTGAAGCGACGACGACGACGACGACTTATGCCTATTATAGACTTTGAAACCATCAAAGTAATGTACCTCAAACCGGGTTCATTAGAAAGGCCACAATGTAAAAATGGTTTGAGATCAAAAAAATCATTCATTTTAAAAATATTGGGGTAACTTTTATTTCAGAAAAATGACTCGTTTTACAGTGACTCAACGATTATCACCAAGGGACTCCGATACTACTTATACGATTTTTATTTCAGGACTAACAATGCCCGTGCTTTCATTCTCGAAAACACCGATGTCGTAGCAATGAAATGTCAGACTATACATAAAAGTTGTATTTCACTTAGTTGTTAATTACTTCCTTTCAGATTATTTGATATACATTTATATTCATAATGTAATCGATATACAGATTTTATTTTATTACGAATTTATAGTTATAACTGATACATTTTTAAATTCATAATTTCATTTACTTAGAATGTCAAAATTTACATTTAAAAATTCTCTACAGGTATTGAAATATAAAAAGGTAGTCATAGTGGCGTAACTACAGTAGTTGAACATATCATGGACTTTTTTGTAGATATTAATACGTTCTATAATATTGTATAACATTTTTTTGTTTTATCATCAATAGTTTCCGCAGCGCAGATGACAGTTTATTTGTGACAAATTTCCTTACACCTTGGGCATTTTTAGTAGGGATTCCTATATTTTTGAGTAAGTAATTTAGCCTATGTCAGCCACTGAAAATGTACCTTTCTATAGTAAAAAAAAATTGAAATTGAAAGTAGTTTTTGTGTAAAATACATACAACTTACATACAAATACAAATGTTTCCTCTTTATAATATTAGTTTAGATTAGTTCACATAGGTTTCGTTTTTGTTTACAGACAAAGTTGCGTGGTTAGGTTAGTATTTTATGTAAACCTTAAGTTGATAATTCCGATTCAACCGAAATAATTTTGTATCAAGTATCATCAATATTTACGGTTAGTCGATTGCTTAAATTTATAGCTTTTCGCGGAGTATATAAGCTTTTCCGTAGCCAAGTATATTTGTAGAGCTTCTAGTAGTTATCTAAATTCTGTAATAAATTTTAATGAAGCCAAGCTTAACGTAATGGGAGACAAATATTCTTAAGTACTTGTATTTCTAGGTTCTTAAGTACATCTGTTGTTTCTTGAATTTTCCTCACGTTCTCGTTTAAATGGGGCATTTAAGCGAAATGTGAAATATTATGTCCCTTAAAAGCTTTCATTTCATTTAGAAAGAAAGTATTTATAATTTGTTATTTTTAAGAGATACACAATAAAACTGGTATCAATGCCAAATTCGTTTAACTTACTATTTATCAATAAATAACTTGCGAAAACATCTAGTAATAATAATATTAATATTTTCGAAGTAAATAAAGTATATTAAGTCGCTTACCCGCATAGATCTCGAGCTATTGTAAGGCCAAACACGTACTTAGTGACAGTATACATTGCGAAAGGAGTCAATTTGCTAAAGTATACGTTAATCGAGAATCTCAGGTGTATTATTTTTAATAAAGTCTGTTAGGGAGTTATATTTTGGGGACATCCGGATTAAGAACTACTCAAAAGTCCTCCTTTCATAGCAATACTGCTCTGCTCGGACTTTCTTCCTCTTTAACAAAACTTTCTCGCTCGCCATTACTGCATTGAAAAAAGTTGAAATATTTATGAATTTAATAGTATTTATTCATATTCATGCTTTTTTCACGGTGGAGAAATCTTCTAAATGTACTCGGTCTCATATACTTTCTCAACGGTTTCCTCTGGTAGTGGCTCAATGAGCTCGAACTGGACGCCGTATTGCTGATCGAGCCCCATGTAGCTGTCGCTCATTATATTCAACGTATATATGATGCGTCATTTCATTGAAGGTGTGTTAAAGGTCACGTACGTAGTCCCTCGAGCCGGAAGCCGTTTGCAGGCGTGAAGTTCCCCATACTCAATGGAGCCGAGGGTGATGAACAAGCCTTCATTTTTCTCACGAGAGAATATCGGACATGTAACGTTATTCGTCTTCCCACCACTTCTAGTCATTTCAATGACTAGTGTATATTCGATTAATCGAAACAAATTTTTTTTGCATTAATAACAATTTTAACTTAAAATTAATAAATACAAATAAAAATTTTCAAGCTTTTCTGTGTGTGTGTTTGACTTTGTGTAAGTGAGTGAGAGTGTGCGTACGTTTGTGTGTGTTTGATTAGATGTCAGCTACTACTATGCCCAGAGTATTAAGTGTATCAATTTAATAAGGCTTCAGTATTACGTTATATAAAACTAGCAAATACTACGTTTTAACATTATAATTTCCTTTCTTTTTTAACATCATGATTGTAGTGAACACAAATTAAAGTTATTTTAAACCACACATTGCTTATTCAACACAAACATATTCACTGCCAGTACGTCGAGTATTCGTCTATTTTTGAAACGTGAATACTGTAGCGTGACGTGGGATGATTTATGATTTCTAAGTGCACAAACGGACCTGTCACCATGGACAAACATGATGGTAAACCTATGTTATATGTACATTCCTTTTTTTAGTTCACACTTTTGCTACGAGTGTATATGTCGCTCGTCTCGTTCAAATTTTCTATCGTTAATCAAAATATTTTTGTTTTTAAACTTAAATTTTCGTGGTTCATTGACTATTTGAACGGGTACATACCACGATGGCGTTTTTTTAATTTTGCTGATATTTCGACCCAGTTGCATGGATCGTGGCCACGACGTTACTACTGTGGGCGGTTGTGTCATGCTGTCACGGGTAGAATCTTTGTACCCTACGTCTGATCCTTTTATTTTTCACGGCACCCGCATCCATTTTTCGGCATACTAGACTCACAACGTCACGTTATGATTTTGAAAAATTGCGTCGTTTGTTCATATGGCTTAACTTCACTTTGGCAACTGGGTCGAAATATCGGCAAAATTAAAAAACGCCATCGTGGTATGTACCCGTTCAAATAGTCAAAATATTTTTTATTCAAGTAGGCTATAAAGCACTTTTGAATCGTCAGTAGTCTGTCCATTGGTAAAAAATTGACCTCCGGTTTGGAAAAGAGTGAATGTACATCATGTAACTTACGAAACCAAAACAAACTTGTTATAAATTCTAGTAGGCTGCATAAGATTAACAACTCATTTAAGGGTAACTGTATACGTTTCTATAATAAACTCCCACAAGACGTTCTAAAGATGTCAATTAATAAATTCAAAGTCTTTGTTAAAAGAAAGTTGATAGAAAAATCGTATTATAAGTTGCAAGATTACCTAGACGATAGAAACGCTTGGGAGTGAACAAATTGCTCTAATTTTAATTAAAATATAGTAAACTAATTTGTTATTGTAATGATGATGGTAAAAAAAAATACCCGACTGAGTTTGTTGTGGGTTCTTCTCGGATCGGGGCGCGAAGGAACCCTCGTAACTTTAGATTTTAAGC
>JACTOM010000152.1:4873651-4932146 GCA_015832385.1 Elymnias hypermnestra | reverse complement strand
GGAAGCTCAGAGTCACTCAGCGTGCGATGGAGAGGGCTATGCTCGGAGTTTCTCTACGCGATCAAATCAGAAATGAGGAGATCCGTAGCAGAACCAAAGTCACCGACATAGCCCTACGAATCGCGAACCTGAAGTGGCAATGGGCGGGGCACATAGTCCGACGGACCGATGGACGTTGGGGCCCGAAGGTGCTGGAGTGGCGACCCCGCACCGGGCGGCGCAGTGTAGGGAGACCCCCCACAAGGTGGACCGACGACATAAAGAGGGTCGCCGGTAGCCGCTGGAGCCAGGCGGCACAAGACCGGGCCTTGTGGACGTCATTACGTGAGACCTATGTCCAGCAGTGGACGTCCATCGGTTGAAGCGACGACGGCGACGACGACGACGAAGCAGATATAGATAGATAGATATATAGTATGTTTAATTTAACTCAAGTAATTCTAGTGTTTAATGGGCGGTCTTATCGCTATTTAGTTAAGATCGCCCATTAAACACTAGAATCTCTTCTAGACTCATCTCACTGGATCTCGTCTAGACATCCCAATGTATAGGAAGCTGGTCAGAGAGAGAAAATAGTAGTACGCACGGAAAATATATATACATCTAAACAACATATACGTATAAATATATATAACATAGTTATATCCGTGCTTATATTAAACGAAATTGATATTATTTTGTAAAAGACAGAGTGCTTCACTACACGCTTCTTCAATGTGCAGATACTCTGGCAGTTTATTGCATTAAGCATCGTACCAGAAAGAAAATGTATTGCTTAGCAGGCACGTCTTTGCTGGTTGAGTGGTAACTAGCCACAGCCGAAGCCTCCCACCAGTCCAGACACAAACAAATTAGAAATCAAATCGAACCCAGAGCCTCTGCTGGCGAAGCGATTAATTTTACCAGTGTGCCAGCAAGACAACTACTAAAAAGCCAGAAATTAAAAGATTTTAGTATAGAGATAATTTATCATATGAACAGACTGAGCAGAGCACTTAAAAGCACCTAATTTAAAAAAGCAACTTTAACATTTAAAACTATCCATACAGATGCTTTGGAAGAATAGTGAAATGATTCAAATTAACTAATTTTACAGGAGACCAATATGGCATATAAATAAATATACGTATCCACATATTTCCAATATACGACTGATGATGATATAAAAGAACGACTTCAAATTTAAATTTGCAAAGGCGACACGCGTGATTAGCGTCACGAAGATGTGCCGCGTTTTTTTATGCTAATTCGTTTGAAGGTTGGGTAGTTTTAATATATACAAATAACACGTGACATTTTAATTTGCCACTCGTCATTTAATTATTTTATATATTATTTTTGATAAAATAAAAATGTTTCATAAATTCTCTTTTTCATTTTATTAAATTCAAAAAGAAAATTTTATTGATAATTTCTAATATTGACAAAAACACGTGGCGTTTTTATTTACAATTCGTCATTTGAGATTTCAATAAATTATGTTGATTAATTTTCGACACTTAACATATCTCCCTTTTGTCCTCCCTCTAAGTCTTGGAAATGTAAGGTTTTAGATTTGTATAAATAAAGTATAAACCAGACAAATTGTATTAATATAAATAAAAACAAGTTTCTGACATGGTTACTTTGTAAGCACGCACTTTATTATAAAATTGAAATAAAATATAAAGGATTTAAATTTATTGAGTCATCCAAAGATTTTTCATCCAAAGCAATGATATAATATTTATTAGAAATATGGTTTTCTTATCTTTACCATCGTTGAAGTTCAAACTGTACCATGTTTAGAAATTAAAATAGTTTGGTTGGCTGAACCCGCGGGTATATAATAAATAGAAGGAGTAGTGTTTGATTGATCTCGTCGGACTATTTCATAGTTCGTTAGCTTGAAATATTCTCGGGTGAGTAAAGCCTTTCATACAGCGGAGCCTTGATTCTTTTATCACATACACTCCCTTTTAACGATGCCGCAACGAAAAATCAAAGCTATGTGTACAAAACCAAGTATATCGCTAATTAATACTTGTACCCTTTTGTTACTGCCTCATTAGTCTAGTGGTTAGTATGTTCGTCTACAGACATGAGGTCCTGGGTTCGAGTCCCGGGTCGGGCCAATTAAAAAATCAATATTGAGCTTTCTATTTAGATTTTCTCAATATTTGCCCGAAGTTGGGAAGTTGGCGGTGTGATCCACCCCCGTGCCTCGGAGAGCACGTTAAGCCGTCGGTCCTGCGCCTGATCTCTCTCCGGTCGTGTCGGATTTCCGTCACATCGGCTTATGAGAATGAAGGAATAGAGAGTGCACTTGTGTACTATGCCTCCCAATCCGCAGTGGAGCAGCGTGGTGGGTCTATGCTCTAAAAACCCTCTCTCTTGCGAGTGAGGAGGCCAGTGCCCAGCAGTGGGACATTAATGGGCTGTTACTTACCTTTTTTACTCTCTTGTTAGTTGTAACGTAATGTTATTATATCTTGAAGTCACCCCTAATAAATGGGCTATCCAGTATTAAAATACTTTTAATCTAGAACTTGTAGTTTTTGAGATTAGCGCATTCAATCAAACTCTTATACAACATGTTCATTATATTAGAATAGATTATAACTACTCCACAACAATATGTTATTTTAAGTGAGTTGCGTAATTGGATTAATTGAAAATTATCCCAAAATATAATGAAATTAAGTGTACATGTTATAACCTAAAAAGTATTTCCTAAAGAGTGTTGTTGCGTAAAAGTTTTATAAAATTACTTGTATTTTTAAGCGTTGTAACATTTTTACTACTATTGTGATAATATTAAGCACCACTGGAAAGTATTAGGTTCTCACAAACATATCAGCTTAGAAGATAATGGGTTTTAAAGTATTTTTGGATGAGATAGAAATAACGGAAGGTATATATTTTATTTCTAAATGTGAACATAGCAAAAACATGTTACTGTAATAATTGCCGAGAAATGTTTACTGGGAAGGTTTTTGTCTTTATTTTTACCAACTTATTCGAGAATCTATGAACTTAAAAGAATACTCTCTCCTTATATCCAATTTTTCGTCAAACTTTCTATTTACCTTCATTAAGAATTCCCCTGAACTTCCATCGACACTTTCTATTGAAATGAACCCTTGTTTAGATAATAGTCTCCTTTACTTGCGGTAGATAGCGTTTCTGTCCTTCCGGGTGAATAGCAATTGTTCGATAAAGAGATGTAAGGAACATGACTTTCGATTCGATAGACTGTGAAAATGTTAAAACTCAAACTTTGAGTTGTGTCATTATTTCTCTGATAATACTAATTACATTACATTTTAATGAAAGTTTTACGTGTTTACGATACGTCTATCTATATATGCCTATGTTCAATATTTTAAATATGTCACTTTGATGATCTTGACGTTAATCTGTTCAAACTCATATTGCTCCAGCGAGTATCTTTATGTACTTATATTAAGCGTCTTGCGTTCGGTCTATAACATAATATAACGTGAATAGAGTCTACGTGTATTTCATATTCTTAAGCTCTTATATTGTATAGTAAACTATTATATACCAATGCTATTCTTTTCAAAACCAACCATCTATTACATTATATACTTAGAGAATACTAGTAGTTGATTTTGAGAAAAGTTTACATTTGTAACTTCTTCTCAAACATAAAATTTACGTAAGTGTGTATTATGTTGTGTATTTTTATTAATCTCCTTATGTTTAAAAAGAAAAGAATCTTAAAATAATACAGCAAAGAGCTAAATAATTCAGAATGGTTATTATGCTAATAATAAATCGAAAATCAAAAAAGAACAGGAGGACTAATTAAATAAAATTATTATTGCTGATGCAAACAATTCTTTCACATAAATTCTTAATATTGCCTTTCGTTTAAGAAATAATTTTCCATTCATCCAATACTCTTATTAAGTAACTAAATTTTTAATTTGATTATGGCTCACATCTTGATTCTTTAATTTTAATTCAATATTTTTAAATAATGCTTACTTATTATAAATGTTGTATACACCTGTAAAAGGAGCTTTCTGTCAATCTCATACTTATATTAATATTCTTATTGTCAATGTTGTCATAATGGTCTGTTGGTGTGTCTATTAAATAAATAAATAAGAAAGTTTTTATAGATTCAACTTTATTGTGATAATGAATGACCTTTATCCATACCAAATTTTATATGAACTTAAGTATATGTATGTTTAACTTTTAATTCTATAATGAAGCATTTTTACGTAATAGGTTTCCTATAAGAGATAAGGCCTTATTTCTTTGATGAAGACACTTTTCAGTTTTAATATTCTTATGATTACATACTTTTACTGAAGGGACTAAATAATTTTGTTTTGTATTTTATTGTAAGTGTGACTTATTTCAATTGGGCTTTTATATCGAGCCTTTGAAGCTACTATGTAACATCTCTAGTAATTGTAAGAGAGAGGTGACGAGCTCGTCGCCCCAGCGAGGAGTTATCGATCGATCCTCTGCGCAACAAGTGACGCCGACTGATACACACAGTCTTTTAGAATGAAGAACCCACTAATATTTTCGGCTACAATTCAAAGAAATCTTAAAAGAATTATTGAACAGGATTAAGAGGTTTTGTATTGGCACCTTCAAAGATAATAATAAATGCTAATTTTCAGTTTCGTTTACTTTTTATATTTCAATATCTATTCAATATATATAAATATATAATATCAAAGGCTTTTAATGATTTTTTAACTAATAATAAAGTTAATTTAAAATTAGAATTAAGGTGTCTTAAATTACTATTATTTCGTTTTAAAGGCCCTAGAGCTGGTTTCAGCAGGGTGATTATTTTTATGAGTTATTGCAAAATAAACCTGCAGAAATGCTCGCCAATTTTCTTGGAAATATTCGCAAAACAATTGAGTGTTACCTCGACATGACTTTACTGCCGTTACCCGGTAATATATTTCAAACAAAACTTATTAATAAATAAAGTGATCTACACATGTATATTCTACTATATAATATCGATCATTAAGAACTTATATTTTATTCATTCATCTAAAATATTATTTTTAATTTTGTGATGTGGCGACACTTAATGTTTATTTTACGACGAAGTGTTCTCAGTAAAAGGCATAAGGAAATTCGTACTAGATGCACATCAAAAATAGTTTTACCGCTGTGCCAATTTAATAGAAAGATGATTTAGATAGGGAGTGCAAGTTTTTCTCTTTATTAAGTTCACATCCTTCTATGTATAATTCTTCTATACGTTTGTATGATGATGATTCAACTCCTTCTATAGCGTTGGATATCGGTCCATATAATCTGTCCAGAGCCCGTAGACAAGTCACTTTCGAAGATTGCTAACGCTTAAAAAATGTATGGGAATGATATTTAATTTTTCGATAAATGTCGATGTGAAACGTCATCACCATACATTTTTTGAAGCGTTAGCAATCTTCGAAAGTGACTTGTCTACGGACTCAGGTTCATTCAAGAATGGTTTAGACAGATTATTCGATCCAATAATGATTTCTTTGAACTAAGACCTTGACACCGTCGGGCTCAGAAAGTAGCGTAAAAAGGTAATAGTCGGTAAATGTAAGGAGCTATATTTTCTATTTTATTCACTTGTATTACACATACGAAAGGCTAAATGTCTTTTGAATTTCAGTCAAAAAATAGCGTTTACTTTCACATTTGTTATTCTATGGTAATATTTCAAATATACATACTTTTAACAGCGCCGTTTGAATACTCCTACGTATTTACATACAAATCATCTCGTTACAGTTACATAGAATAATTTTGTGATATTGTTTTAGGAGCCTTTTCATATTTCTTTTATTTATAGAATATAAAGTGGCAAACGTATATATGTTCTGTGGGATTGTTCTTATAAATTTCCTGTTATGTTTTAAAGCCTTCTATAGAAGCAAAATATTTTTTTTTGTCCGAGGTAAACTCGAAAACTACTAACCACAAACATTCGAATAATCGTAGATGGTTATAGGCTATATATTTTTTAATTCAATTAGCCGAATGCCATGTTTTTTTAACTTAATTATTTATTAATTTGTTTGCTCCAATAAAACAATAGACAGGCATTTATCCATTTAACCTTGGTTTTAGCTTTTAAATGAGTAATAATATATATATATCTATAAAAGATATCCAGGTTTCTATTGACTCACCACGATATCTCTGGAACCATAAGGCGTAGAGACTTCAAATTTGGTAGGATTTTGCGAAATTCCACTCGCAAGGGGGTTTGCGGGGGTGGTAAAATTTACAAACTATCTTTTATGGTATGTAAAACTTGGTCTGAATTTTTTTTTTACATAATGGAATCAAAATCAAAAGTAAATTTTAGGAATTTCCAAACACAAAGGGCAGTGCGGGTATGATTATTTTTTGTAAAACAATTTGCCCAGATTAATAAAAATGCTACCGAAAAAAAAACATTCCAAACGAACGAAGTCGCGGATACTTCATCTTCAATCGTCACTTTTTGTATCGCCATAAATGGAAATTCTTCATCTATATATGGGTTTCAAAAAGTTATTTGATCCAAAGTTATTTTATATTTTGAAGTTGATAAACTAAATTCCGGAATAGACGGATAGTCACAAACAGAATCAACAGCATATGAAATGTCAACAACCTGTATTGAAAATGTGAGATATAACCGATACTTCAAGTAAATAAAAGGTTAAATTAAATTTAACCGATGAAAGTTTAAAAACATTACAATTAATTAATTAAAATAAATAAAAATTAATTTTAAAAAGTTTGATAACACATTACTTGATTTTTATTTATTTTTAAGGCGTGTTAAAAGTGCCATGTCAATGGCAATATGGCATTCCTGTTAACGTAAAAATGTAGTAGTTCCCTGCATATTTTCTGAGTCCATAAACTTCTACATATCCACGAAAACTACATTACATCGATAAATAAATTTTATTTAATAGATTATTGTTTTTGAATTAATTACAATTATACCTGTTATTCCTTTTATAAAAATATCCTTGCTGCGGTTGAATAATGATAAAAGAATCCTTAAATAAATTTAAGACAGCAGCTTGGTTATTCATCTTTCATAGGTTATGTCAATACCTCGTTTACTCCACTATCTTTTGTTTTAAAACAAAAAATAATATTATTATCTTATATATAAAATTCTCATGTCAAAGTTTTCATACCAATACTCCTCCGAAACGGCTTTACCGATTTGTACCAAATTTTATATGCGTATTCAGTAGGTCTGAGAATCGGCTACTATCTTTTTTTCATACCCCTAAGTGATTTTTGTGATACAGCACACAAAAATACATACAACCCTAAATTTTCACCTTTCTATCACCAACCCCTATTTTCTAATAGCGATAAAAGTAATTATATGGCAAAACAACGTTTGCTGGGTCAGCTACTATTGATATAAAGATTCATACAATACGAAAACAAACAAGTGTACCATCTACTGTTTTAGGGTATATTTAGGAAATTGCACCCTCTAATATGTCTACGTCAAAGCAAAAAATAAGCATTCTGATATGATATGTTTTTAGAAAAACTATAAGAGATAAATTACCTCTTAACAATATAAGGAGCTTTCGTCTTAGACTGTATTATCATTTATCATCAGGTGAGATTACAGTCCACCACTTATCTTTCAACGTAGATGCTCACTAAAAACGATTTTCTCCATATTTTTACGAAATTCCATTTACTGCGAGATCTCCAAAAATATTAACCATATTGACTTGAATTTCAGCATAATTTATCCTTTCGCAACGTAGTGTCTTACTGAGAAAGTGTTTCCACATATTAGCACGGGGTTGGGATAAAAGCGAAACTTACCGAGAGATTTCCTTTACTAGGGTCAACCTTTGATTTGACATTCATACATGTTCCTTTCGCGATGTAAACTTGCACTAACAACGAGATAATGAGATTAAGAACTACGCCGGGAACAGCTAGTAATTTTACAAAAAAATTAATAATGTTACAATACAACACAAATACAAATACCCTTTATTGCACACCCAATACATAAAAAAAAAACAATACAGTTAAGACATAGTCGTATGTACATTATGGAGTACAATTGGAGGCCTTATCGCTGAAATAGCGATCTCTTCCAGGCAACCAAAAGCGCTTAGAAAGACACATACAAAAGAAACAGAGAAAGGTGTAATCTATTTACAACTAATTTTTAAATAAATTATGGGACTAAGTATATTTTATATTGATCCGCAGTGAGTTCCAAAGACAAGCAGAAAGATTTTGAAAAAAATGAATCGGAAGCTACTTGAGTTTATTGTGGAAGTTGGAGATATGATCATATTTGCGTAGATCAAATATGAATCTTATAGATAAATTTTGACGTCTCTCAAGCTTATTTAATTGCTCCTTGGTGAGATCAATAAAACAAGTGTCAGCATAATCAAGGACTGATAGCAAGAGAGTGTGTGCTAGAGCAACTTTGGTGGGAATAGGCAGTACATTACGTAAACGCCGCAAGGAACTGGTAGCTGCAAATATTTTCTTACTTAATCCACTTATATGCGGCGTCGACGACAGAGTCTGATCAAGAGTGATACCCAAATTCTTCACGTTACTCTTAAAGGGGATTATTGACTTATTATACTGTACTGCTGGAACCTCGGTTAAGTTAAGGCGAGAAATTAGTTTGGAACTACCTATTACAATAGCCTGGCTCTTAGCGGGGTTTAATTTTAAAACATACAGATTAGGCCATCTTGAAATGCCGATCAGGTCCTCGTTAATCTTTTGAATGCCATGACTGAGATCAGCGAGTTTTGTTGAGTGGTAAGTTTGGAGGTAATGTTCATCAGATATGTGTAAAATATGTCTACTTAATTCTTATTTGTGTAAAGGTTATAATGCCATGGAAAGTATTATATATTCCACGGCTTTGTGAAACGGACATCAGCTCGTTTTAATAAATAACGTATAACGAATTTATATTTGCGTTACTAAAAGGATGGATATAAAAATTATTTATTAAGAAATTTTTATATGGATCAAAATTATTTCAAGATTTAAGCAATGTTTTTTTAATGCTTGCTATTACATACACGTCTCGATGTCTCTATATGTGAAATCGTCGTTGACGCTCAATTGTATTACATTTTATTCCCTCGCGGAGACAAATTTTTTACGTGACTAATTTGAATTTAAGCCACGTAATCAATTATTTATGTAAGCACCTTGGAAATTACTACTTGTAATAAGAGTCTCCTAACCGAGATTGCAATTGATGAGATGACTATTGTGCAGGAGATATTAAAATGAACAAGAGGATGCGCAAACACGCGTGCATTTTTTATGCCTTGGCTATCGTCATAGCCCATTAGGGAAGTGAACCCGACTGGAGAGAGAAATCTCTCTCTACCTAATCAGATGCAAGACCGTTAGCTTAACTTTCTCTTCGAGGCATGGGAATATAGCACAGCAATAAATTTCCACTGTGACGTGACAACTGTGACGTGTGACTTTTACGTCATAATTTAAAAGTATATTCTGTTATTATATTATTACAATTCATTTCACACTTCTAGAAGAATAACTTTTACTTTATATATATATGACGTTCGTATGATGTGAAGCAAATGTCTGAAAATCTGGTTTATGGAAATAAAGACACCATTGCTTCATGTCTTCATAACAATTGATGACCTTCATATGACCTATGTAAGATGCCATTTTAAGGTCATGTGTTACGTGAGAAACTTCGGGGAAATAGTATAAGTTCTTAACAGAAATAATACCGGTTTTGAATTGGCCCGACTCGATAAACTGCTAGATAAAGAAAATGTAACAAAATAGCTCATTAAATTAGATAAATAAAAATTTTAACAAAAAAAGAACCGTCTTCAAAACAGACTTACAAATATATTAATATGCTCTAAAAAGTAAGAAATAATTACGTATTCTTTTATAGTGTTTTTTGTATTCTTATATTCGGAGTCGGTGTCAGGTAGATGTTCCCCGCGTGTCCCCACTTGGCAGCTCCCGCATCTCTCCCACCTATAGCTCGTATATATAGGTGCCTTGGCTGACACCGACTCCAAATATAAGAATACGAAGAACACTCCTCCTTTTTTTGAAGTTTTTTTTAAAAAAGAACAAGCACGGTAGGACTTGTAACCGAATAAGCCTACCACTAAACTATAAGGCATTTACTAGCTATAATAATCGTGTAGATTTTTCGTAACTCGTATAAGAGATTTTATTACAGAAACGTTTTTACTCTAGCTCATAAAAGGTTTTGCACTTTGCTAAGCATTAACTACAGCGTTAAGTAGCCAATTAAACTTATATTCTATTAGCTGAACTTAATCACGCTTCGCTGTAACTTATGTTGATATTACCTACATGCTTGATATTTCCCATTCCAGGGATAAACAGAGAGAAAAAGGTGACAGTAAAATTTGTTATTTTTCTTTATGTCTCGTATAATAATTAAAAAATAATTATACACACATATATGAAAAGGTTCCCCTCATTACCTTATCAATTAAGGATTGAATAACCTAATTTTATTTTATAAACTTCAGTTAGGTATTGAACACGAAAGCTCCTTTGATTAGATACAATTTTCACTGTTGCGCTAGTCATAAATAATGAACGCTTTTAATATCGTAGTTACCCTTTCCTTTTATTATTGCTTGCCCCAAGCAAATGTTCCTTTTGCTTAAGCAAATTGCGGTTGGGAAAGTTTCATTTATGACTTCTTTTATCTATATTTAATATAAATGAAATAAGGTCAAATACACCTTTCCATTGATCTCTGAGGGTCTAAGTTTCGTATTAAACGTTTTTCTTTTTATTGACAAGTTTAAATCTTTTGATTTTATTATTTCTTTTACTGACCAATATTTCTTCCAACTGGCTGCAATTTCTTAAATTAATTTCTTTTTTCATGTGATCTTTTGTTGCTATGACTTATCCTAGATATAGACAGTGTTCAACATAATCTAGGGGTTTGCCTTTAATGTTTATATTGGTTTTATCAGAAATTGTCTTGTTTGTTATCATTTTGAGACCTTAAGGTCTCCTTATAACATTGGTCTTCAGTTTTTAATTCCTGAATGTGTTTGTGTGTAATAAAGTGTTTCTATCTATTTATTTTATTAAAGGCCAATGTTTAAAACGTATGTATGTCTAAAAATATTAGCGGCAGCATCGAGGAATCAGCAAACATTGAGGAGTGGATGTGGTCGCTTGTTCAATGTTTATACGCGCGCCGCCTCTGTGTAGACAGAGCAAACAATGCCTAACGCCGTAATTAGTTTTCAATATTCAAGCCATATATTACTGTGTACGCTTCTGTTTAACATTTAGCTTTGACACACAATCTAGTTAGTGGGGATTCCGTTATCTTGTTAAGTGGTCTCGAATTTGATAGCCTTGATAATACAATGGTAAGAATACACACTTCGCTAGTAGCGGTTCTGGGTTTGATTTCCGAGAAGGCAAAATAGTCTGACAAAATCCTTTTTTAGTGCGCATCTAATTCATTCATTCAAGTATTAAATTCAATTTGTTTTGACGAATAAGATTAGCAAAAGGTTATTGGAAGCGTGAATCATGTCAACAAATATTATAGATGCGTTTGTTAACAAATTAAACACTTATTTTATTGGCCAAAAAGAAGATTGTAACAGTTTTTAACAATGAGCTTAAATCTAGATACAGAGATAAAACAGATCATATTAATTTTGATCACAAATGTAAAGACCAGAATAACCGTATCAGTTATAAACTGTGCAGTCCAAGATAGGAATTAATAAATTAAAAATAATTGCTGTATGTATTACTATAGGTGCCAGCAAAACTCAAGCTGTAGCTACTAATTAACTAAACTGGTGCAAACATTGCGAAAGGAGTCTGCTTAATTTCCAGAGGTATGAGTTAGTGGGTGTAAACGTATATACAGTATTTTCTGAAATAAACAAACTTAGTAATTACAGCCGTAAATACAGAGGTAAAATATCTCTTACCAAGTTTAGCGCGCCTCCATCTTATGTATGATCGACTGTATGATCACTTACATGAGCGGTAACCTATTTAATGTTTCTGTTCTGTACCGTGTTAACAATAAAATTAGCTCCACTAGGCTCTACGGGTGTCTACGCCGTAGCCGTAGTATATACAGAAATAATTTTTCATATTGGCCTAGAAATATAATTTATTTTGTAGGTATTTATTATGTGCGTGTTTATGTCATTAAACTTAAACGGACTGATTCTGTTCAAATTTTCTGCGGGTCTTCACGTAAATTGGAGAATGGTTTAGATTGACAATTCATATGATAGATAACTAATTATCAAAGGGATCTTGAACTACGCGGGCGAGACTGCCGGGATCAGCTAGTTATGTAAATAAGCGAGTAGGAAGCCAATGACGTCCCACTGTTGGGCACAGAACTCCTTACTCA
Organism: Elymnias hypermnestra; assembly: GCA_015832385.1. NCBI lineage: Eukaryota > Metazoa > Arthropoda > Insecta > Lepidoptera > Nymphalidae > Elymnias > Elymnias hypermnestra. The sequence continues at coordinate 4,919,698 of JACTOM010000152.1, read as the reverse complement.
TAGAAGAGAGGGTTTCGATACCCGCCACGCAATACCATTGCGGGTTGGCAGGCATAGTACACAAGTGTACTTTCTACTCGTATGCCTTCACTCGCATAGCACAATGTGACGGGAATCCGACACGATCGGAGAGAGTATATAAGTCAGGCTTTTTAATTTTAGGTTTAATTACGCTAGTTGAGAGTATGGATTCGATTTTGGGCAGGGCAGAATTAGGACATTATGTTTTCTAAGATGTTTAAGTTTGGACTGGTGGGATATTTCGGTCTCAGTTACCACCTAACCATAAAATGCTAGCAAAAATGCCAAAGTAAGTTGCATTCTTGTATGATGCTGTGTAGAAGTTAGCCCGAAATATATTACACTGTTTCATCACTTACTATCAGGTGAAATTATATCTCGCGTTGCCCTGACTGTCAGCTCTAAAGGAATGTATTTTAGGTTATTGGTAGTTTATTTCTCATTTCAAACGGGCTGGAACCTATGATTGTTATCTCACCTAATGGTGATACAATGCAAATTTTTTCTTTATGTCATATTTTTTTGTTAAAAATGTAAGAGTTAACCTTTACGCTTAATTGCACAGAACTTTCTTTTCAACCTTTTATCCTTTAGTATAAATATTTACACTGATTACTTAATAGGCTTACTGAGTTATCAAGTGTCGTAATAGATCCTGTTTCCAGCATAATGAATGTTTATTGGTTTTTTATTCAAATAAATTGTAAGAGATGCAGTTGTATCTCTAATAAAAAGTTAATAAAAAATGTTTCATGAACAGGTCTAGTGATAGTAGATAATTCAAAAGTTTGCTTTTTCATTTAACTAAATTGCATTCGCATGGAAAGTTATTTTATTCATATTCAATTGATTTCGATTTCAATTTTGTGGTAAATAAGTTAAAAGCATAATAAATAGAAAATCTAGGAAACCAATGCACAAGGTATAACTTTTTATTGAATTACGTGAGCTCTATAAATAAATATACGAGGTGTGTTCAAAAAGTAACGCGAATTTTGAATTTTCGCGGGTAACGTATATTCGAATTTCGAATTTTTTGTGGCGTTATGTTGGTACTCATGTCTCTCACTTATGCCGACAAGCTCGGCCATTTTGAATGTTCATTTAATTGTTGACAGCTGCTTTGCTTGCACGTGTTTTGGATCGTCTTCGATTTTTACCTATTCAAAAAAATGGATCAAAGAACCTGTATCAAATTTTGTGTGAAAAACGAAATTAAGTGCGCGGATGCATTCCGAATGTTGACTGTGGCATACGGAGAAGCTACCTTGGACCGAAGCAACGTTTATCGGTGGTACAAAATGTTCTCAGAAGGCCGAGAAGATGTGAACGACGAAGAGCGTGCCGGACGCCCGAGCACTTCAACAACAGACGAAAAAATTAATGAAGTGGAGAAAATGGTATTGGCCAATCGTCGAATCACCGTTAGAGAAGTTGCTGAGGACCTAAACATATCGATTGGCTCGTGCCATTCGATTTTTATCAATGATTTGGGCATGAGACGGGTCGCCGCGAAATTCGTACCAAAATTGCTCAATTGTGACCAAAAACAGCATCGCATGAACATTGCTAATGAGATGTTAAACTCTGTCCGCGACGACCCAAATTTGCTCCAGAGGGTCATAACTGGTGACGAATCGTGGGTTTATGGTTATGACGTGGAAACCAAAGCTCAATCATCTCAATGGAAGCTGCCGCACGAACCAAGACCGAAAAAAGCGCGCCAAGTTCGATCGAATGTGAAAGTTTTGCTGACAGTTTTCTTTGATTGCAGGGGCGTGGTGCATCATGAGTTCTTGCCACAGGGAAGAACGGTCAATAAGGAATATTACCTGCAAGTTATGCGCAATTTGCGCGAAGCAATCCGCCAGAAACGCCCGGATTTGTGGAAGAACAAAAATTGGCTTTTGCACCACGATAACGCCCCTGCTCACACATCGTTGCTTGTGCGCGACTTTTTGGCCAAAAACAACACACTAATGATGCCGCAGCCACCGTATTCCCCAGATCTGGCCCCCTGTGACTTTTTCTTGTTCCCTAAACTGAAGAGGCCCATGAAAGGACGACGTTACTCTTCTCTTGACGAGATAAAGACGGCATCGAAGGAGGAGCTGAACAAGATAAAAAAAAATGATTTTTTGAAGTGCTTCGAAGATTGGAAAAACCGTTGGCACAAGTGTATAATATCTCATGGGGATTACTTTGAAGGGGACAAAATAAATATTCATGAATAAATAAATACTTTTTGAAAAAACACAAAATTCTCGATACTTTTTGAACACACAGCGTATCTCTTTTTGATACTAATTATTGAAAGAGAAGAAAAATAATTAAAGAACTTGGTTGGAAGTAAATATATTTATTTAGAGTCACAATATTATATTTTGTATAAAGTTATATAATTCAAAACGCAAGTATATTACGGATATGCGAGACGAATATAATCATTATCGACTATTCATATACATCTATGGAATGTACGACAAATTTAAAACACTACTAATAATATTTTTTCTACATTTTCAAATCCATCTGTGCTAACTGCTGCATGCAGAAGATTCCTTATCAGGTTACCTAATTAATATTGGAAAGGAAAAATGTAAACATTGGTTAATTTTCGCACGTTTGTTACAATTTTACAAATTATACTTATAGAAATAATATTTATTAATACATCCGAATGCATATATCATCGCAATTTGATTCTTTTTCAAACAAGTATGTTAATTAAAAAAAAATACGTATAATCAATTCCTACTTTAGACTATCACTCACTACAAGTTTCAAAAATGCATTTGAACTTGAGTGGATGAAGGAACGACTGACAATTCGTATAAGAAATATTTAAAGAGTGTAACCGAATAGTAGGAATTGAGCTAAATAAATAGGTTTTAATAAATTGTTAAGAAATATAGCGGTAACTTTTAGAAACGACTAAAGATTGCAGAAATTGAAGAGACAATTTTACTCTTCTGATATCTGTTAATGTCATTATACTAGTAAAAGTATAAGATAAAATAAAATAACTTTAATAAGTGCGAGCAATATCACGCAGAGCTGTCTTTTTAGTTATGAAGCACATTATAATAGTGGTGTTCAAGGCGTGGCAAAATTATTCGTGCGAAAGGCGATACGGCACAGATTATATTTATACAATGTCAATGGTTACTGTGGTCTCGGCCTAGTTAGCAACATAGTCTATGGTAATAATAAATAATGCGTTACTTTTAGTGTTCTTTGTAGGCACTAAGATTTATATGTCTTTCAAATAGATTTTGATAGGTTTTTGGAGTGAAACTCCTTATAGCATCATGAAATTTTGGAATATAAAACATTTTCGTTAAGCTAGTTACATATGCATGAGTTTCTGTTGCGTCTTTATTTTACTCAGTCACACTTAGTAAAAATTACGTCAAAATGTATATGTATATATATAGATAAGAAGCTTATTAATATCCCACTGCTAGCACAGCCTCCTTAATCACAAGAGAGTGGGTTTTTAGAGCATAATTCACGTTACTCTCCTGCGGTTATTTTTCCCTCTGATTCTGATTTGGTTTAGGTAAGTAGCAGCCTATTTACGTCTCACCTGTGAGCATAGACCTCTTCTCTCCTAAGAGAGAGGGTTTTAGAGCACAGAACACATTGCTAGACAGCGGGTTGTCAGGCCAATCATAACCTAGAACTACTCCTGGGGTATGCAGATTTCCTCACGATGTACCAAAAAGTATAATGACGAAATTTCATTTTCATTGTTACATTTTTTTTGTTATATATTGAAAATAAAATAGTATTACAAAATTTAATACAATATAAACCTAAGAAGCTTCACTCCACGTGTACTCTGATACAGGCACGCTATTTTTATATACGACACTCATTTTGATTATAATATTTTGTATATTTAACAAGTTTTTATTTTTACGTACATTGTGGTTAATGAATTCTGAAATTATTTATGGCTGATAGAATTTAGGTATAAAATAAAGGTTTTACGGTTATATTTCTTACTTTTATCTACTGAATATAACACGATAATATTTAACGTGATATATTTTTACGGGGACAAAATTGTATGACATTTATATTTTCTGATGACTGTCACATTGATTGTAATGGTTAACAAAAAATCTAAAGATCTTCGCTTTACGATTTTTAAAACTCATTAAGATAAAATGAAAATTTATTGAAGACACTACATTTAATCGAATAATACATCGACGATATAAATTTATTCTTACCACTAAGTATTAAGTCGAAATATACTTCTGATTATATCATTAATAGTATAATATAAATTACGAACACCAATTAACATTTTTCTACACAGTTATTCACTACATATTTGAGATTATAGCAAAACATTTCATATTGTAACTGTAAATATTTTCTTTATATAAATCTAAACACACAGCCTTATAAACTGAATTGATACAATAATACAATAGGATAGGCGGAGAAGAAAACATCTAACAATAAAAATACTATATTATGGATAAGTTATTCATCGAAATATTTGTATTCTATTAAATTATAATGGCAACCGTCAAAAATTCCATATTTCTTTATTTTCTATGAGTACCATGTTTATCTAAAGTCAATATTAGTCAAATATATGTATGTAATGATGTAACCGAAATTATTATTTGTAATATGGGAATAGCTGATGAATAAGACAAATGGATAGAATACCTTAAATATAAATTTGTATTACTAAAGACACACAAACATACACGAGTACAAGAGGTGGCCTTATCGCTGCCTAGCAATTTCTTTCAGGCAATCTTTGGACGAATGGAACTCTTAGTGTAAAATATGTTAGGTGATCTACAATAATATACAAATGAACGATGGGATCCAAAAGTAATGGCGTGTGTGCCCCCTTATGTGAAGTATCATTTTGATTTATTATCAGTTTAATACATATATATATATAGCATCACTCCTTATTCCCATAATGGTAGGCAGAGACCAAGTCCTTCCACTTGCCACGATCCTTGCATATCTCCTTCTCTTCTTTCCTTCTTATTAAACCTTTCATACAAGTTTATCGGTTTAGAGTACTCTTGACCTAGCCTTTATTTAAAATTTGGTCCAGGAACGTTCGCCTTCATCTACCCCAACTTTCTCAATCAATCTTGACTCATAAATCCTTTTTGTCAGTCTCCTTTCATTCATTCTCTCTACATGCCCAAACCATCTAAGCATACCTTTCTCAATTTTAGTCACTACATCTTCTTGTATACCACAACGTTCTGTTGGAGATTAAATGGATCCAAATATGTAATGAATATAAATATAATGTTTATTTCTTCAAGACATTTTATTATATATATTTATATATAAATATATAAATATATATAATATATATACAATTTAAGTAAAGAAGATAAATATTATATCTGACTGTTAAACTTGTGTACTGTCTTAAATGTAATTCAAGTTATCCCAGTATAAGTTTACCTTAATGCCATAAGGTTGCCGTGATATTTACTTCAATACAAACTTTAATACTTTGGTGTGAAAGTGGAACAAAGAAATAAGATATTATAAATCCCGTGTATTCACAAACTTGGTTGGTATATTATGCCATGGGCGAACAACTTATTTTAGCTGAAACTTTATTCAATAAATTTCTTGGGTGCCAACGTAATTGAAGATAATTATACTTGGCGTTTATTTGATTGTTTAATATTGACAGTTTAAGTGTGAAATCTTCATTTTAATAAATCGTGTACCTTTTGAGATAAGTATTTTCTTTAACAATTTTTTCTTTCAAAACATTTGTGCCTTATAAGAAAGTAGAAAAATATGGAATATTGTTATAAGTAAAACGAAGTAAACAGATTTATTGACTTAAAAATTTAGCGTTGAATCTGATATAAAAAAAAATTTATCATAAACAAAACTTCACTTTGAACATCAGATAATACTGAAGTAGTAGAAAAGTATTACTTCTACGTTAATATGATAATTGTATAGTTCAAAGATAAAAAGCTTTGTAGTATCATTTCCTAGAAGTGATTTTAAAGAGATTTCCTTTGCATCCTTTGTGCGGCTCAAAATAAATAAGATAAATTCAATGAAAAGAAATCTGTTGTATCATAAGAAGTGATAGTAAAGAATGATCAAAAGTTAAGTTAAGTTATCTCGTTTCAAGTTTAATAATACAAACATTTTTTTTTTGAGATATATAACTAATTTTTTAGGTTAGCGTCGATATAATAATATGTATAACCTTTAACTCAATCTCTTATGCGCAATAATAACATAACTAAAATATTTGTAAATACATATTATACTTTGAAATCTATCCTCGAATTTTCAAGGTATAATCACGAACTTCTTTCTTACTTTTTTATTGATTATTACCCGAGTTAGCCTGTCATGTGGCTAGATATAGCAATCTAAACTTCGTTCTTAAACTTTTTCTATTAAATTTACAATGCAAATATTATTACGAATTTCATTGATCAGTACTTAACTGTAAGAAAATTGGTTTGGATTATGGGCAATACGGTTCAAAGTTTTGTCAGCAAAATTATAAACGTGACGTGTAATTTTTGATGAAACATGACTTATATCCAGTAAAGCATTATTCAAACCTCCTAATTTGCAACAACAAGAAGCTTTGAAGTTTGCTAGATAAACGGTTTTGTTTAGCTTCAGCCCTAATTGTACAAGCATGCTGCGAAAGTCTGACGTTAGCAGTTTCTTGCCTAGTTCGTAACATTAATTGTTGCTGCTTGTTAAGAACTTCTTATATAATAGCATCGTTTTGGGTTTCGCTTCTATTACGTGTAAGAGCTCTTTAAATGAACTGAAAAAGATTTATATCCTCCCGGAACCTACAATTACGTCAATTTATGTTAAAAAAATATACATTGCTTATGAAAACTATGACTCTTCTAATCAATTTGACTAAAAACTAAATAGAAATATTTTCACAGAAAAATAAAGCATTAAATTACAAAGGGGTTTTCTTATGAAAAATTTTGTTTTCTATTGTCAAAATTTACTGCTTCGTCATCTTAGCTTTTATTTATTTTCCTACTATTACCCCTTTCTTAACAAAGTTGTTCAACTTAAGCTTACTAAATAATGAAATTGCTTGCTATAAATTCCTTGCCATTTTTACTTTAAATTGTTACTTATAAAGTACTGCAAAAAATATACATTGTAAAATATCTCATCATTTTTTAATTTCAAAACCGTCTAATATTTTATATTTCAAAATTATAGCTTTTTTATAGTAAATGAGTTTTTTTTCAATTTAGTATATATACTATATTATATTCCCCGGAAATATTGTTTTTTTTAATTTGCTAATTAGATTTAATCAGTTTGATGAGATTATAATAGTTGCTTTTTACTAATAAATTAATATATCAATCTTGAAAATTAATAAGATATTACTTATCAAATATATTATTTCAAAAATACATCTACATTAATTTGCAATTAGTCTATAATAAATAATGCTACATAATAAAAAACAAACTGTGAATTTTCTAAAAATAAATAAAACATTAATTTTCTTTTTATGAATTTGTTTTTTATTATTAATCTCATTATGGTTGAAATGTATTTTCATATTTTTAAAATAAAATACGTGTATTTTGAAAAAAATGCACTTTGAGCAGCACAAAAGACAGATAAAGTCTCAGTAATAGCAATTATATTTAACCTTAGAATTAATACACAAGTGAAATTTCTACACTTAACTTATACCGAACCAGTCACATATACATGTCATCCTACTTTATCACCTGTTTCAAACATTTTCACTCTGAAGATATATCTTTATCTAACCTTAACTAATTGCACATTTCATTGGCGTTATGTTATCATAATCAAATTTGTTAATTAATAAAAAATAATACAGATGCGGATCGTGTAACTTTGTTTTCCCGTGTTTACCAAATACAAATTTTTGTTGATAATAGTCTTATTAGTTAATAGTTTTTTGGAATTGTGTTACGTTGTATTTGCACAAAATGCATCACTGCCCTAGATAAATAATCACACTATCTACTATATTTTTTTGATAAAAACTTATATACATATCATTAAAAACACTTTGTGTAAAGACCTTCCTGTAAAATTTACTGTTTTTTTTTATTTGTGTCACTAGTCAACAAAAGAATCCAGAATATTATAATCTCTCTTCTGTCAAAAAAAACATATCCAAATTAACATAAATGGTGTCACAAAATGTCAGTATGTTATCGGTTGATTTATATAAATTTTTTAAAGGTTCTGCTGTAAAATTTACTGTTTTGAATTGTGCCACTATTCTTCCAAAGCAGCGATATGATAAACATTATTGTTTGGGAGAGTGAATTAATCTATAGAACTTATTCTATGTTACAACATAAGCTGTTAATATGTCGCAAATTGACGAATACATGACCACCTCGCTTAAAAGAAATTTCATACTATTGATTAATATTAAGTGTCTTGGTACCATAATATATTGACGTGATATCAAACTGGCTTTTGTAATTCTGTATGAGATACTTTGCCACAGTTTTAGTTTCAAACTAGGTGGTCCTCGTGAAGATTATGAGGAAATTGGTGCTTATTGGCTGTCCATGTTGCGAAAGGAGACCCTTTGAAAAGGCGGATGGAAGATGAAGCTGCTTGATTTTTAAGATAGTCATGTATCCTAAAGAAATATCTAAATGTAGAAGTAGATACAAGGGTTAATATAAAAAGGTGACGGTTTTGAAAAGGAAGACAATTTTTTACACCAAATACTTTTGTTATTGGGTATTGCATGACAGACTTAGGATGGACGAATTAAGAGATAACACAAGAATTACGTTTGCTGTTGGCATGCCGTTCCCTTATTTGTTGCAGGTGTGCAAGCTGAGCGGGAGATGGTACATGCGGTGCGTTTGAGGGTGATGGGGTCGGAGCAGATCCAGGTGGACCCTGAGGTCCCGTTGGTAGTGACTGACGACGTCGCCGCCTTAAAGCTGGAGACAGATTATACTTAACTTTAGCCTGAACTAGCAGCTCTTTGAAAATCTGTGACACATTCATATTGTCTTTTGCTGACGCTTCAACAAAACCGTTCTCCCAGTCGACTGTTACCACAGATTCAGTTGTATGAAATTCAACCTGAAACAAATGGAAACAATTATTTAACAACAATATAAGTTTTCGGAAAGTATTATTAATCTTTGTAGGGTATATCTTTCCATATATATCTTTATCATTGTATGTCACTAAACTCTTTTTAAATGGGTAGATTTAGACTAATATTTGTTACGGATTTTAACGGATTTTCCCATATTCAATCGAAATCGGGAACTACTTGTATTGCACCGCCAGTAACGGTTTTTATGTTTGGCTCTGAAGTGAAATTTAAAGGCTCTTGACATTTTTTTGTGATAAAAGCAGAAATAACTATTTGAAAATTATGACTGAATTATTCCTAGAAGATTATTTATAGAAGACTATTTCTAGAAGACTATTTTTCCTAGAAGACTATTTTTCCTAGAAGACAATTCTGTATTACTAAATCCTAATTCTAAAAAATTTATAAGCGAAAAATCTTGGATATTTTTACATAACTATTTGATTCTACATCGATTTTTAGCCATTGCTCATTATTTTAGAATTTTCATTTCTATATATTGCAAAAAGTAGAAACAAATCTTGCTGTAAAATTTTATTTCTTAATCTGTTGAAAATGATCAATCAATCAAAATCTTTTGAACATATTATAGTGTCAAATATATAGAAGTAGTATAATCTAAGGTAAGAAACTTTGACAAGACCTTATAATTACACACGTGGGACGTGGTGTTCGGTAAATATCTTAAGACCTTCCCACAGTACTAAAACTTGGCCTGACTTTTAATACGGGCACGTACTTAAGTTTATCTAGGTCTTCAAGTAATTACCGATTTATCAGGCGTTCCATGAAGTTGGGATATACTGACTCAAATAAACCTACGTGCAATATTCTGTTTGGTTTTATTTTTTGTATATTACTGTAAATTTCTCTTACTTATATACAAGCTTACAATACTTATAAAGATCTATGGTCCAATCGGTGAGTCCTCGTTCGATTTTCAGATAAAAAACTCTCTTCTTAAAAACTAACTACTGAGTTAATTATAAAGTTTTTAATAAAAAAAACACGTTATGGCTTTTTGTTGTATAAAAATAAAAGAAAGAAATAAACTACATAAATTATTATACTTGTATTTGTCGTCCTACTGATACCTGTAATTTTTTTTTAATGCAACATGGTAATTACAGCCTAAAAAAAACTATAGCGTAACTGTATAAAAACCTCTTTAGATATTTATAAATTATGGAGTCTTAAATAGATGAATGCGTACGTGAGTGAGAAAATACGACACAGTTTTCTCTCAGTCACTAATTGAAATATTTATGCCACAGAGTAACCGGCATAAATTTTCCAATCATCTATAAGCAACAGACGCTTACTCACTCAATGATAAGGTGGATCGACTTTAAATTTACCAAATTTTCGTTATACGGGCGCTCTTAAGGAATTGATTTCCTAATATCCACTACGAGATCGGAGTATAAAACCGTACACAACTAGTGTTTATATATGCTTTAGAAGAACAGGGCCCGTTGACAAGTCACTGTCGAACATTGCTAACGCGTAAAAATGTATGGGAATGACGTTTCTGATCGAACTTATCCAAAAATGAAACGTCATTCCCTTACATTTTTAAGTGTTAGCAATCTGCGAAAGTCTACGGGCCCAGTAGCTCAACTTAAAAAAGCTAATTTTATCGAAGAAACGTTTGAATATTAAACAAAAACCACATGGCAACGATATCTTAAACCACCAAAGCGTTATTTTTTCCGATTCGATTTGTTTTGCATTTTGCTATTTATAATCATGGGATTATTCATCTAAAGCAAACGATGTATCACCTTTTCATTACAACAACGTAGAAAAAACATATTTTATTTCATTATTCATAAATAAAACCGCTATGTGCGTTTTAATTATATATCAAGCATTAAAAATGTTATTCCTTTTGGATCCGTTTAAGAAGTTATACTTCTTTTGGCGCGTTAGGGAAATATGATGAAAGTATATTTATACGATGCGCACGCATACCGTCACAAAAAACCGACACCCTGAAGTCAGCTATAGTCAATATTTTAGTTTTATTAGTGTTTTATAATTATATAATACCTTAATTATTTTATTATATTACTTGTTAGATTGTAAATATCTAGTGACGTTCTTGTCAAAGTTCTAACTGTCAGACTCAAATATAGAAAACAGATTTAAACTATTTATATCAAATGAAATTTAGTTTACGTTTATCTATTGTTAGTGTCGTTTTTTCTACAAACGTAGAATAAGGCGAGAGAAAAATGTTTTTGGAAAAGATTTTTATCTTATTACGCCAAAGAAGTATATCTTTTGACGCATGTACTCGTACACACACACACTTTCTTTTAAGGTATCGAAAGTTCAATTTCGGACAATACATCTAAAAGTCAGAAAGCGAAATGTTTCTGTTAAAATTTTTGTACACTGCGTATCTGCTAGATATCTTCCTTTATGCGGTGAAATGATGTTTTGGAAGAACGCGAGAATGTAAAAGCTCATACAGTATGCACAAAACACTGCGGTTTTTCCTTTATTAACATATGCATGCAGCTGCCATTACGTATATAGAAAGGAATAAGAGATTTCATAGACGACATGATATTACACTCTCAAAATGACTATTACTGCAGATGAAAGTTTCTAAGAGCGAGAGAGTTTGAGTAATATTTCAAACTAAGTATTTCCCGTGGTATCACCCACGTATACATATAGAAATCCATAGTTAATGATGTTATTGAAAATTAGTCACTTTGCTAAATTTAAAGAGAGTGAGCTTAGAGGTCGAACACAGTACCGGTGTGTAATAATACATAGATATTCATAACGTTACATATATTATATATATATATATATATATGTAGGCAGCGGATAGAAAAAAATTGAATTTCTTACGGTCGTCAAACATGATACAATATTTATATGAGACCCATTTACGCCGAGGTGATAAGTTTGTTGTGTATAAAAATGTCAGTATGTATGTTTGTATGTTATGCCTTTCTAATGAAACCGGTTTGAGGTTTATGGGTTAGATGTTTTCAAAGTATATAACGGAAATCAGTAGACACAAATGTTGTTTAATATACGAGTATGTAGATTGTTATTATGATTCTGTTCCCTAATGTATAGATAATAAAGATGGGCATATCTTTATATATAAGATATTTATTTAAGAGTGTGCTGAAAACCTCCGCAATAGCTGGGTCGATTTTAATAATATTTTTGCATATGTTGAGGTCGATTGGAGAAAGGTTTAGATAAACGTTTGATACTAGATTTCCCCATATTTATAAGAGATCTATAAATACCATTAACACATTAATATTGAGGATGTGCGCATATAGTTTGTATCGAATATCAATGTTAGATTCGAAATTTAGATCGAATAAATCGTGGAATTTCGAATAATCTGAAAAAATCGAATAATTATAATCGCGAACTAATGAAATATCTCTGGATTTTAAATTGTTTCTATTTAAATCGTATATCGAAAGATTCGACTTACGAATAATATACTTTTCCTTAAGAAATCAATTACCCAGAGAATAACAATTTTTATTATAAGTTCATCACTGTCGGTATCATGAGAAATCTAAATGGTAATATTAGCTAGAGAGTCCGAAAAAAATTTCTCCAGGCATTTTTTTCTACTATATATCTATGACTGGTGAAGTCTACGCTCCGACCCACTCGTGCGCATATCCAAAACCCCGAGAACTTTCAACTAGAGCTGCAAAACCGCTTCGCCTGCCTCGAGGATTGCAAATCTGTGGACGAGCTAAACGATAGGCTAGTGGAAACTGTCCATACGGTTGGGATGAAATTTTATAAACCCCGTAAAAAGCAAACCAAGAGATTCTCAGACCATACTCTTAATCTCATGGAACAGAGACATGCAATGAGCTTGCAGTCTACAGCAGACGCGTCCGCATATCGGCAGATCAATAGACAGATCTCTAAATCGCAAAAGCGTGATGTGCGACACTTTAATGCCGAGCGTATACGAGATACCATCGAACGCAACAAAGGCACTAAAGTGTTCGCAAAAGATTTGTCTATCGGTCAGAGCCAGTTGACGCGGCTGAAGACCCATAACGGCGAACTCATTGCATCTGGACCTGAGATTCGGAGGGAGGTTGAGAGTTTCTATGGACAGTTGTACACATCGACTTGCAAGCCTATTGATAGTTTGGCTAAAGATCCCCGTGCCAAACTGACCCGGCATTATACCGAAGATATCCCGGACGTCAGCTTGTACGAGATTAGTATGGCTCTCAAACAGATGAAGAACGGCAAGGCACCGGGTGATGACGGAATCACAGCGGAACTCCTGAAGGCGGGTGGAAAACCCATTCTTAAAGTCCTTCAGCGAATGTTCAATTCCGTCATTCTGGAAGGCACGGTGCCCAAGGCATGGCATAGGAGCGTGGTAGTTCTGTTCTTCAAGAAAGGTGACAACACCTTATTGAAGAACTATAGACCTATTGCGCTGCTAAGTCATGTCTATAAGCTGTTCTCGAGGGTCATTACGAATCGTCTCGCTCGCAAGTTTGACGACTTCCAGCCCCCCGAACAAGCCGGATTCCGAAAAGGCTTTAGTACCATAGACCACATCTTTACGCTGCGGCAGATTATACAGAAGACCGAGGAGTATAATCGGCCACTTTGCTTGGCGTTCGTGGACTATGAGAAAGCCTTCGATTCGGTGGAAACATGGGCCGTGTTGAGATCTTTGCAGAGATGCCGAATTGACCACCGGTACATACACGTGTTGAAGTGTTTGTACGAAAACGCCACCATGTCAGTCCGTATACAGGACCAAAGCACAGAGTCTATCCAACTGCAGCGTGGAGTGCGACAGGGAGATGTTATCTCCCCGAAGCTCTTTACTGCGGCGTTGGAGGACCTGTTTAAGCTTATGGAGTGGAACGGACTGGGCATCAACATCAACGGCGAGTACATCACTCATCTACGGTTTGCCGACGACGTGGTCATTATGGCAGAGACTCTGGAAGATCTCAATGCAATGCTCGATGACCTCAGCAGAGCTTCTCGACAGGTGGGCCTAAAAATGAACATGGATAAGACGAAAGTTATGTCCAATATCCATGTTCCGCTCCACCCAGTCATCGTTGAGAACTCAGCACTCGAAATTGTAGACGAATATACATACCTGGGACACATTGTCCAGCTAGGTAGGTCCAATTTCGAGAAAGAGGTCAACCGCCGAATCCAACTCGGTTGGGCAGCGTTCGGGAAACTACGCCAGATATTTTCGTCCGATACTCCTCAGTGCTTGAAGACAAAGCTCTTCGAACAGTGCGTGTTGCCAGTGATGACCTACGGCTCCGAAACGTGGTCGCTGACTATGGGCCTCATACGAAAGCTCAGAGTCGCTCAGCGTGCGATGGAGAGGGCTATGCTCGGAATTTCTCTACGTGATCAAATCAGAAATGAGGAGATCCGTAGCAGAACCAAAGTCACCGACATAGCCCTACGAATCGCGAACCTGAAGTGGCAATGGGCGGGGCACATAGTCCGACGGACCGATGGACGTTGGGGCCCGAAGGTGCTGGAGTGGCGACCCCGCACCGGGCGGCGCAGTGTAGGGAGACCCCCCACAAGGTGGACCGACGACATAAAGAGGGTCGCCGGTAGCCGCTGGAGCCAGGCGGCGCAAGATCGGGCCTTGTGGACATCATTACGTGAGACCTATGTCCAGCAGTGGACGTCCATCGGTTGAAGCGATATATCTATAATTTTCAATTTATTGTGTAACAAAGTAGTGGAAAGAACCCTGAATTGAAAATTCTCGGAAATTTACTGATAATTGAATAGTTTACGAATAATTCAGAAAAAGTTAGAATTTTTCCAAAAACATTCGACTTTTTCGAGAATTTTCGAATTATTGGGGAACTTTCGAATTATTGAATTCGAGTTTCGAATTGAATTTTAACATTCGATTCGGAACGAATTATTCGCTAGTTCGAATTATTCGCACTCCCCTGATTAATATACTCACTCTCCCTCGCAATCGAAGTAGATAACTAATGTGTATATATTATCTCCGTTTAATTTTAAAGGCTTCTTTCTTAAAGTTCTTGTTAGATGGAACAATAATTGACTTTTATTTTTTTTACTGTATTAAGTAAATTTGCTATTTTATTATACAATTTGTTATGTTTGGATGTGGCATGTTTCAATATAATAGGAAAATGCAAACGACGGATGTAGAAAGTAGAAAAGCGCGCAGCTGGCGGATGTTTCACGCTTCGTTTTAACTAACTGTTCCTAACTTGTTGCAAACACTATGTACATTCCAGTTATTGAAGTAATAACAACAAAGGTAAATATGGCAAGGTGAAAACTGGGAGAAATACTTTAATTTCAACTAGAAATATAACTATAAAATTCTAATATTATGTTTGTGAGTTGCTTATAATATACCTTTATAATGTAACTGTATATGTTCATGTATTTGGATTCCTAAACGACTGGAACGATTTTAATGATT
The DNA here is from genome assembly GCA_015832385.1 of Elymnias hypermnestra. Classification (NCBI taxonomy): domain Eukaryota; kingdom Metazoa; phylum Arthropoda; class Insecta; order Lepidoptera; family Nymphalidae; genus Elymnias; species Elymnias hypermnestra. The sequence continues at coordinate 4,904,045 of JACTOM010000152.1, read as the reverse complement.
GTTTGTCCTTACATTATCCTACGGCGTAGTGGTCAGATCTTATTCTTGAGCATTTACATATTGTATAATGTATAAAGAAGTAAGGCTGTAACAATTGCAATTATTAATGTTTAAATAAAGGTCAAGCAACGCGGGGCAGTTTTCATAAAAATAATCTGTGAAAATAGTTTTTTATTGATCATTCAATTCTCTATAAGAACATGTTTTTAATCATACAAATATATCAATTGATTTGTTAGATATAAAGTTTGGAAATTACCATAATTTTTCCAATTTAATTTCAAGTGATCGACACTAACAAATTGGTCCAGACTTTCGCAAGGAAAAATAAAATCCTTCTAACTTTGATATATAAAATTCTCGTACTAAGCGCTCTACGCTATTATCTACAGTCTTATGCTGTCAAGCTCTCTCTTCGTACGTTTCAACATTAATCCACTGCTTTCTCACTTTGCGGCGTCTCAAGATCAAAAGATACGATACAGGAATCGCTTCTACTATATTGACTTTTCTTTTATCAGTACGATGATAAAATGTCCACATGTTGAATTTATAAACGTAATATTGGACTCGCAATAACAAATCGCAAATGAAACTAAGTTACGACAGAATGATCAAAGACAAATCGTACCACACTTGGAAGAAAAAACATTAAGAATCAGAAGAATCTTCAAAAATGTTTACATTAAATTCTGCAAAATTTTTAAAGGAAAATTTTTTACTGATGAAAAATTAGCGTGTAACTCTCCGAGATATACATAATTGTCTATTTTACATTATTCTGTTAGTACTTGAGCTGTTAAAATGATAAGAGAATGGACAGTTCAAAGTAATTGGAAGTCAAAAAACGCTTCAAATTCGGGCTTCTTGAATATAATACTGCCTTAAGAATTTCATATTTTCAAAAAAGTATACGCGAAACTGCTGGTTAATATTCGCATTTCTTCAGGAAACCGATTTTTATCGGTCCAGTTATTCATTTACATCTATTTTCTGTATATTGAATACTTGTTGTCAGGATGTTTTCAGATTTGTCTCTTATCCCACCATCAAAAGATAACTTCGCTAAGCTTGTCAATTATTAATATGCACTATATAACTTTTTCAATTTCAATGAAAATTCGCGATGACCGAATTGATAGGCACGTGAATTGTTGTTATAAATCACGGTTTTAAATCATGGGTATGCTCCACTAAGTTGTTTGTAAAATTTATGTTTCATTTTCAGTGAAGGAAAATATTTTAAAGAAAACAGAATATTCCTGGAACCATTCTGGGATGTCAATAACCTGTCATCCTATGCTGGAACAGCCTTGTGGGTATATACTCTAAAATTAACTCTTTTTCAAGTGATAATGCCTATGTAAAGCCGTGAGACGGTAATAAGTTATTAACCTTACATTTTCAAATAAAGTATCGTATTTAAATATAATAGTTATACAATAAATATTGATATAATTAGAGCAAAATTTGCGGAAATAAATTGATACGATATGTACGTGTGTAAGCTTCGGCGCCAGGAAATGGTCACGTCCGGCATGAATGGCGCTTCGAGTTATGTTTTTGTTTTCACGGAAATTCAGCGAAATCATAGACAGTTGCAACGATGAAAAAATCACAGTGCTTAAAAAATATTGATTTATTATTGATATCTACCCAAAAATAACATAACCTTCAATAATGGTCACTATGTAAATAATGTAGATATATACGTAAAACTTTAAGGTAAAAATCTATCTACCCTTATTTCTGTTTTTTCTTTTCCTTATTCTTGTCGTATTTTTAAACATATTGTAATGTTTAATTTATAATATATTTTACCTGTTCCTGGCGGTGTTATCTGCGTAGTTTCCGATCAGGTTGAAATATGGAGAAATCTATCTGATTGGATTGTTAGTTTGTACCATAGTTAAATTTACCTAAACACGCATAAAAGTAAGTAGTAGCTTATTAACATCCTATAGCTGGACACAGCCCTTCACACTTATAGGAGTTAGAGTTTTAGAGCATATACCCACAAATCTGCTCCACCATGGCTTAGCAGGCCACACAAACTCCAGAATTACTCACAGGTTTACTCACGATGTCTCGCTTCATCGAAAAGCACAATGATGGATTGGAAAGAATAAAAAAGCACGTAAGTTTTAATTTTATACAGAGAAAATTAAACAATAATTCTAACCCCCGATTTCTTTAAACGAGAATCCACGCGTCTCACCACTAAACTATAATGGACCAGTATTACAACGTATAAAAAATCATTAAAATCGTTTAAGAGAAGTTCAGTGTAAAACGCTTGCAGAAGAATTATATATAAAGATTATAGTAACTTCTTTTTTACAGTATAGCGTACGAGTCCAATCCTTAAAGATGTTGTTAAGACATATTTTATTTTATTTATTAATGAACTAACAATACTCCGTGGTTTCCGATCTCGTGGCAGTGGGAAGTCTACTAAGGCGAACTATAGATTTATTTTCGTTTCTTAGTTTTCAATTGAAATCTTTTAGATTATTAGAAACACACTTCATAATCTAATCAATATATAGATTTTACTTTACAGCGAATATACTCGTATATGTAACAAATACATTTTTAAATTCGTCATTTTATTAACGTAAAATGTCCGACATTAGTAAATTTAAAAATACTCTATAGACTTTGAAAGAGTTTTCGAATAACATTAGAGAAGAGGTTTATTTGTAATACTTTACTGGCTCAGAACTTCCCTATAACATTTAACACTATGGAGTTCGACTCGGGATATATTATTTTCTTTAGATTGAGATTTTCAAATTCGTTATATCTTTTGAATGGAAAGTCCGATTTTAATCATTTAAAAAATTATTTGAGAGGTCTTTAATAAAATTAATCGGATAAGTATGATTATTACAGGCAATTTGAATTAACTTTTAAAATGTAAAAAAGCAGTAATATTGGCATAACTACAGTAGTTGGATATATGGTATCAGCGACTTTTTTGTAAATATTAATACTATTTATAATATTGTTTTTGCATTTCATTAATGCATTTTTATTAGGGATACGAATTTTTGTCTTGAGAAAATAATATAGCCAATGTCGCTTAGTGAAAACTTTATAATAGTGAAAACAATTTTAAAATCGGTCCCGAAGTTTTTGCGTAAAAACCTAACAAACATATCGATATAAATATAAAAGCACAAATTTTTCCTCTTTATAATATTAGTTTAGATAACAAATGATTTATACATTTACACAAACATTTCGCAAGCAGAATAGTGGTAAATGCACATTACATACACAAGTAAAAGTTATCACAGCATGCAAATATAACTCATATCTACATTGAAAAACTAATTCTCTACATGAAATATTTCGCCAATACTAACGTGATGATAGTCGAATTCATCACCAAAAGCATTAATTTATGAAGCATTTTGATGTTTTTCTATGAAAATTACGTCAATACCCTGAACTGCATGAAACTTCAAATATTATTTTCGAAAGCTTTCGCCACAATGTTACGTTAACAGGAAATGGTCATGTCCGACATATCTGCGACACGTCGCCGACACCTAAAGCCATATTTTTGCCTCGATGGAAAGCCGGAAATTCAATGTAAACACAAACTAGTTGCAACATTGCATATTTCACCGTAATAGTTCGGAGGCAATTTAATGGAAAATATATTGGCGTTGAAAGTGCTTTTTGGTCTTTTATCCGTGCAACGGAATCATTTTCAAAATGAAGCAAATTTGATGACGAAAATGAATCCTCTGTAAATTTTGGAACATTTTATATACTAAAATATACTTTGAAAATAAAGAAAACCTATCATTTAAAGAAACTTTTATTCGTCGTCGTCGTCGTCGTCGCTTCAACCGATGGACGTCCACTGCTGGACATAGGTCTCACGTAATGACGTCCACAAGGCCCGATCTTGCGCCGCCTGGCTCCAGCGGCTACCGGCGACCCTCTTTATGTCGTCGGTCCACCTTGTGGGGGGTCTCCCTACACTGCGCCGTCCGGTGCGGGGTCGCCACTCCAGCACCTTTGGCCCCCAACGTCCATCGGTCCTTCGGACTATGTGCCCCGCCCATTGCCACTTCAGGTTCGCGATTCGCAGGACTATGTCGGTGACTCTGGTTCTACTACGGATCTCTTCATTTCTGATTCGATCACGTAGAGAAACTCCGAGCATAGCCCTCTCCATCGCACGCTGAGTGACTCTGAGCTTCCGCATGAGGCCCATAGTCAGCGACCATGTCTCAGAACCGTAGGTCATCACTGGCAACACGCACTGTTCGAAGACTTTGGTCTTCAGGCACTGAGGGTTATCAGACGAAAATATCTGGCGTAACTTCCCGAACGCAGCCCAACCGAGTTGGATTCGGCGGTTGACCTCCTTCTCGAAATTGGATCTACCTAGCTGGACTATATGTCCCAGGTATGTGTACTCGTCAACAATTTCGAGAGCTGAGTTCTCAACGATGACTGGGTGAGGCGGTACATGGATATTAGACATAATTTTCGTCTTATCCATGTTCATTTTCAGGCCCACCTGTTGAGAAACTCTGCTGAGGTCATCGAGCATTGTATTGAGATCTTCGAGAGTCTCTGCCATAATGACTACGTCATCGGCAAACCGTAGATGAGTGATGTACTCGCCGTTGATGTTGATGCCCAGTCCGTTCCACTCCAAAAGCTTAAAAAGGTCTTCCAGCGCCGCAGTGAAAAGCTTCGGGGAGATAACATCTCCCTGTCGCACTCCACGTTGCAGTTGGATAGACGCTGTGCTTTGGTCCTGTATACGGACTGACATGGTGGCGTTTTCGTACAAGCACTTCAACACGTGTATGTACCGGTAGTCAATTCGGCATCTCTGTAAAGATCTCAACACGGCCCATGTTTCCACCGAATCGAAGGCTTTCTCATAGTCCACGAACGCTAAGCAAAGTGGCCGATTATACTCTTCGGTCTTCTGTATAATCTGCCGCAGCGTAAAGATGTGGTCTATGGTACTAAAGCCTTTTCGGAAACCGGCTTGTTCGGGAGGCTGGAAGTCGTCAAATCTGCGAACGAGACGATTCGTAATGACTCTCGAGAACAGTTTGTAGACATGACTTAACAGCGCGATAGGTCTGTAGTTCTTCAATAAGGCGTTGTCGCCTTTCTTGAAGAACAGAACCACCACGCTCCTATGCCATGCCTCCGGCACTGTGCCATCGAGGATGACGGAATTGAACATTCGCTGAAGGACTTTGAGTACCGGTTTTCCACCCGCCTTCAGGAGTTCTGCTGTGATTCCGTCATCACCTGGTGCCTTGCTGTTCTTCATCTGTTTGAGAGCCATACTAATCTCGTACAGACTGACGTCCGGGATGTCTTCAGTGTAGTGTCGGGTTAGTTTGGCTCTGGGATCTGCAGCCAAACTGTCAATAGGCTTGACGAGTATAGCTGTCCATAGAAATTCTCGACCTCGCTCAAAATCTCTGGTTTCGACGTAATGAGCTTGACATCACTGGTCCTCAACCGCGTAAGCTGGCGCTGACCAATAGACAGGTCTCTTGCGAACACTTTGGAGCCTTTATTGCGTTCAATAGCGTCTTTGATGCGCTCCGTATTGAACTTTTATTATATATTGAAAATTATGTGTATTTGTCACTGGACTCCTCCTAATCGGCGCGATCGATTATTTTTTGTATGTCTTCAATGTGGATTCGACAGTGGTTTAGATTGACTATTTGATTCGGTAAATAACAAACTTACCCATATTTCTATGGCATCATACGCGGGTGACACCACCGGAAACAGCTAGATTAAAATATACTTATACATCGGATGCTTTAATTGTAAAAATATATTATCCATTGTATAACAAGAAATTATTTTTATACATTTAAACATAAAAAAAACCATTTCGTAAAACCGTCCTCGGCGCTAATTCTCCTTATGCTAGATTTTACAGTCATAAATAGCTGTAGTAGTAATAAGCAATATAGATTTATACTTCGATACACTTGGCCAGTATCACAGAAGGGTTCGTGAGTGTTTTAAAAAGTTATATTAAATGTTTAAGAGGCTACTATATGCTATAATGTACGGTAGTCATATGATATTTCTATTAACTTCATGCATGCGGTGTTTACTTTTAGGTAAAAAGTAAGTCCTAGCATATATATTTCTTTCATATTAAAATTTAAGTAGTTTGTTGGTCATCCTTTAATAAATAAATAAATAATCTAATAAACAGATTCGAGTGATTTAATGAAGCAGTAAGTATTATTGTATTAATATATATAAATGATTGCTTAAAGTCAAAATCTAACATATATTTTCTTTTATAATTTGGCGGACGATAAAATTAATAGTCCCTACTATAAACAAATATACTTAAAAGTTAAATATCCAAAGGATCTTTCGTGATCTGAGAATTTAATGAAATCTTTATACTGTCCCTCAATTTTAAACGTTAACAAAACATACAATCAATTTAATACCTAAACAAGATGCTTTATTTAGAAAATACAAGGTAATTTATTTTTTTAAACAAAATTTTTAATCATCATAAGAGATCTTCCTATATGAGTCAGTACACAGTTAACTATTGCAGAAATACTCGCCCAAGTCGTATCCGAATGTTAAATCTAATCACGATTTCGTATTAAGGCGTAATGTTCATTAAATGAAATTGTGGTCACGCATGATGCATAGTGTGTTAGACATTAGAAATGTACATTCAATTTGCAATCACTGTTAACGAAGTTTGTACGCCGAAATAAGTAACATATATTTAGAAAATAACATAATCCTACGCCATCACATGAAACTATTAAATGCTTTATATAGAAAGGAACGTTTAAACCTTTTAAGAGGAATTTCAATAGTTGACGCTGTACAATTAATCGAAAAATATACTTAATCAAATTAACTGTATCATAGTGCCATACACTACAAATTTAAATAATACTTGATCATGATGTATATAAAAACTATGTGATATATTTATGAATGAAAATTACTTTTCATAAAATTAATGAGACATTTTAAATATAATTTCTTTATTCTTTCAAGCAAATGTGTTGATTGTGGATGTGGAATAAAAGTCATAGTAAGGTAAGTAAGGAGCTCGTTAACGTCCCACTGCAGGGCATAGGTCTCTTGCCTTGTAAGAGAGAGGGCTTTTAAAGCACAAATCCACGAGGTTGCTCCACTGCTGGTTGGCAATTTATGCATACTCCAGAATTATTGTAGGGATATAAACATTTACCCAACTATGTTTATTTAAACAGTAATAAAATACTTAATGATGTCCAACAGAAGTCGAACCAGTGATTCTTAACAAGAATAAACCAGTCTATCCATTGGGCCCTTACGACTGTCTATAAAAGCCATAGCCGTTGATGACAGAACTAAAAAATGTTCTACAATATTATAGAACGTATTAATATATAACAATTTTTGGCAATTTAAAAGTTAATGAAAATGTCCATAATAATTAAATCATATTAGTCATACTTCTGTATTAATTTTTATCCTTTTACCTCATTGAATTCAAGAAATTTTCAATACCTGTAGAGAATTTTTAAATTGATTAATGTCGGACATTCTACACGTTACGAATTTTAAAATGTTTTATTTAGATATACATTCATTATAAACTAAAATCATAATATTGATTAAATTATGAATGTAAGTGTATCAAATAAGCTGAAAGGAAGTAATTAAAAACTAAGTAGAATAAAACTTTTATGTTAACGAAAATAAATTTATAGTCCGACTTAGTAGACTTTCCACTGCCATGAGATCGGTATCAATGCGGTTGAAACCGCGGAGCATGCAATAAAAACAAAAAATACGTTTTTTCAGGGTTTTTTTACATCACATGATAGTAAGTGATGATCCAATAATAAAAAAAAAATAAAAAAGGTTTATTAAATACAACCGTTTNATTCAATTTGCAATCACTGTTAACGAAGTTTGTACGCCGAAATAAGTAACATATATTTAGAAAATAACATAATCCTACGCCATCACATGAAACTATTAAATGCTTTATATAGAAAGGAACGTTTAAACCTTTTAAGAGGAATTTCAATAGTTGACGCTGTACAATTAATCGAAAAATATACTTAATCAAATTAACTGTATCATAGTGCCATACACTACAAATTTAAATAATACTTGATCATGATGTATATAAAAACTATGTGATATATTTATGAATGAAAATTACTTTTCATAAAATTAATGAGACATTTTAAATATAATTTCTTTATTCTTTCAAGCAAATGTGTTGATTGTGGATGTGGAATAAAAGTCATAGTAAGCTAAGTAAGGAGCTCGTTAACGTCCCACTGCAGGGCATAGGTCTCTTGCCTTGTAAGAGAGAGGGCTTTTAAAGCACAAACCCACGAGGTTGCTCCACTGCTGGTTGGCAAGTTATGCATACTCCAGAATTATTATAGGGATATAAACATTTACCCAACTATGTTTATTTAAACAGTAATAAAATACTTAATGATGCGCAACAGAAGTCGAACCAGTGATTCTTAACAAGAATACACGTGTCTATCTATTGGGCCCTCACGACTGTCTATAAAAGCCATTGCCGTTGATGATAGACCTAAAAAATGTTCTACAATATTATAGAACGTATTAATATATAACAATTTTTACCAATTTAAAAGTTAATGAAAATTTCCATAATAATCAAATCATGTTAGTCATACTTCTGTATTAATTTTTATCCTTTTACCTCATTGAATTCAAGAATTTTTAAATTGAGTAATGTAGGACATTCTATACGTTACGAATTTTAAAATGTTTTATTTAGATATATATTCATTATAAACTAAAATCATTATATTGATTAAATTATGAATGTAAGTGTATCAAATAAGCTGAATAGAGGTGATTAAAAACTAAGTGGAATAAAACTTTTATGTTAACGGAAATAAATTTATAGTCCGACTTAGTAGACTTTCCACTGCCATGAGATCGGTATCAATGCGGTTGAAATCGCGGAGCATGCAATAAAAACAAAAAATACGTTTTTTCAGGGTTTTTTTACATCGCTGACAGGTTAGTGCTTCTCACATGACAGGTTAGTGCTTCTCACATGTGCTAGTAGTTCTCACATGATAGTAAGTGATGATCCAATAATGGTACTGAAGATGGTGGCGCGCAAGTTTTTTGAGCGTTTGCTAAATCTTTGCTGATATAGTGGCGTAGCCACAACCGCACCTTCCACCAAACTCAGACAAATAAGAAAAGACAATTTCACAAACTTTCCCTGTCGGGAATCGAATACATCCTCTCTGCTAGCGAAATGGAAACTCACATTAATGCGTCAGTGAAGCCGTCAAAGGTATGTATTTGAGTTATTTTTAATTATGGTACAAGAACAAAATAAACAATCTAGTTACTCTTTGTTTCGTACAAGAGCGGATTTGAAATTCCTCAGCTAATTCTCCGTTAAGCGTTCCTGAACAAAAATTTCAATTTAAAAGTTGACCCGAAGTACGTGACATGATTTAAGTTGGATCAGAGGTTAAACTGAGGGACGCGTCCCAGACGTAGGCGAGGAATTTCTTTGTTTATAATATAACAAGACGAAAACGATACGAAGCCTCGAACTATGTACAAGTAAACAAAAAAGGAAACCCACTTGAAAAAAAATTAGTATAAACCAAAAAAATGCGTTGCAACGTAAAAAAATATATATCGTAATATCAACTTGGAATTGTGCAAAAAAAAGGTAAGCAGCAGCCTTTTAACGTCCTATTAGCGTGTATAGACATCCTTCCTCATCGCACAGATTATTTTTAGAGCATAGACCCACCACGCTGCTCCACTGTAGGTTAGCAGGTTTTGTAACCTATATGGATATGTCTATATCCCAGAACTGCACTCGCGACATGCTGGTTTCTTCACGATGTTTTCATTATCCGAAGTGTCACATACACAGAATCACATAAAGTTGCACAGTGATGAAAAATTACTATATATTATTAACACGTTCATATTAGAATCACCTATATATATTAAAAGCGTGGGGTGCTCAAAACATTTTTTTTATTGCTAACTGGTTAGCCCACGACTGTGATCACATGTGTTAATCTGGTAGAGGCATTTTTACCGGAACACAAATATGTTGCTTGGTGGTACGTCATTGCTGGTAGGGTGGTAACTAGCCATGGCCGTTGCCTCCCACCAGTCCAGACTCAGACATTTTATGTACGTACACACGACGTACACAATAAAGTATGGCGAATTTCCTAAATTCGCCATACCGGGAATGGAACCCATGATTTCTATCAGCAAATCGAGTACCTGCACCATTGCACTAGCGAGGCCGAGCTCGATGTATCGAATTTCAATCGATACTTCGAGCTCCAGATGCTTTTATTTTGTTATATTTCAATATATAACAGATTCAATCGCTTTAATTTACATTAAAGAAAATTTCTAAGCATGTCAATTTTGCTAACTGTATCTTTAAATACATTTATAATACCATATTTAACACAAGCAGTTTTAAATACAGATGTTATTTTTTTAAATTCTGACACATTTCTTATCAGCAATATACCGTTTTTATCATATAGAATTTAGTTATTTTTTATTGTTAATACATGTTCAAATGAACTTATTAAAACTTGCAGTTGACGACACTTGATGTTTATGTAGCTTTTTTAACTATAGTCTACTGAAAGCACACGTTGAAGTTGCAAAGGTTTCTTTTTATGGAATGGTTTAATGATTTAAGAGGTGTAGGAATTGACTACAATTTCTTTATATTAATTGTTTAATATAGACTATTAAGAGTCGTTTTTCCAAAAGTTTATCGTTTAATGTAAAAGCTGTGTATAACTTGTCGTTAGCAACATGCGTCTCAATTTCGCTCAAGGCACCTCTGGGTGTTGGCGTGATAAACGTGGTATTATCTCGGCCCTTTCGCTGGAAAAAGTAACATAATAATGTACGTACTTCACATGATTATGTAGGATCTTGCTTTGAATGGATTCATTAAGTTTTGTTTCATGTTTTCATTACGTTTCGTGTTTCATTATGGAGCTCATATTTTCTATAGAAAATGTATTTTAAAAGAATTGTAATTAAGACCGACGGGTGGCTCGTTCAGTGTAATAAACATTTAAACTAACGTTGGTATATATACAAATGTTTTTTAAAACGAGCTATTTTGAAGTGAAAACTTCCTTAAGCGTGCTGTGCCCTTTATGTGGGGGGGTGGGGGGATTAAATAAGACTGAGCTGAAACGCTCAGCCATGTAACACTCGTTCTAATTTAACAATAACAAAAAACATATATTAATATTCTACATACATTTATATTGATTGTTTGCTACGTTACGTGTTACGTCCTTTTGTCTCGCCTGTTCACCCAAAGTCAGGCGTGCATAAAGAAGTTTTACTTTAAAAACATTGTGTCAATTGTGGCATTGCAACATAAGCCGACATTGTATGGGGTTATTTAAAAATCACGCTAATCAGTATTTTAAAAACACCTACAATGTGATACGAAACATAACTGGCTATAAAAGAAATAAATGTACGCTTGTACTTCTCTCCCATGCCTCTAAAGTAATATACGAAACGTAACTCTCTCTCTTTCTATATTCACTAACTTATACTATTGTATTATACTGTTGTATAACAACAAAAATCTTAAATGCCAATCGCCTCACTGAATCACACTTATTATAGCGCTCCCGCTGTTCTTCACTAGATTACTTCTCAAGACAAAAGTGCGTAAAAAAGTTTGACTTAAAAAAATAGTTCAGTAGTAGTATTTTGTCAAACTCATCTTGATAACGTGTTCACTTAAGTCGTTTTAATTTTTTAAATTATTTATTATCAAGCATTTAAACACAGTTGATACTGTGAGTGTGTGTGTGTGTGTGTGTGTGTATGTGTGTGTGCGTGGGTATGTGGGTGTCAGTGTGGATGTATGTGTGCCGTATGCACATAGACATGTCATTTAATATATCTATTTCATTAGACTTTGTTCATCAAAGCTAAACTATTGTACATTCATAAACGTCAGTGTGTCTTTGTACTTCATAATAAATGGTCTCGTCTTTTAATTATACACACAGCTCCATGTATGTGTTTTTAATTTTAAGATAAATTTAATAATATATTCAGTACTTAATTTTTGACCAATTTTTTAAACGTATTTTTGGACATAGAAAAGTGATTCAAAGTGAAATAAAACTGATTTATTTTCAAAAAACAATCCAATCTTATAAAATTTTTGTTTGTATTTTGATTATATATTTTTAACTTGAGCTCTTTCTTTTATTGAAATAGTATATTTATTATTTTATGATAAATAGCTGTTTAGTTCTTTTATTATTATTTAAATGTAATGCATTTCTATAACTTAAAAAAATACAAATAAATCACGTTATTAACAAATTTGTTTAAATAAATCTAGCAACAGGAATCTTAGACAAGTCACTTTCTAAGATTGCTAACGCTTAAAAAATGTATGGGAATGATGTTTTATATCGAAACTAATCGAAAAATGAAATATCATGCCTGTACATTCTTTAGCAAACTTCGAAAGTGACGTTGTCTAAGGGCCCAGGTCAGTTTGGTAAGTGTTGAATAATCACTACGATAAATCTTCAATGTATCATGGTATTGGATTGTAAGTTCTATGAGGTAAATCTTTGCTCATAACAGGAATAACTAGACACAAACGATACACCAATCCAAAGTATTTTTTACAATATGCAATGCCTATTTGCCTTTTGTGGATCGAAATCGAAACATATAACGAAGCAAACAGTACGTACATTTCGATACTGAGAAGTTGTTAATTTAGGCTTATTATAACACTCGTTGGATTTTATTATGTGTCTGTTATAAATACATTTATACGAGTGTGATAGATAACAGGAGAAGACGTTTAAAAGACAGGATATGTTAAGTTTGTGCAGTGAAATCAAATCAGGAAATGTTGTACCGATCCGGAAGCATTTCACTTAAGCTATTTCGAAACTTCACTCTCGAATAGCTAACAATATTTTGAAACTATAAGATATCATGTCATACTATTTAACTATTGTCAATAATATGCACTGATAGTGTATAAATACATAATCTAATATGGAAGTTTACAAACCTGAAAGGAGATATATCTTATTGCTTTTTAAATTGAGGTGTTTCTTAACATTACCTTTTTATGACTTTGATAATACAGCCAAATATGATAGCGCGCTAGCTTGGTAATGTTCTATGTTTTGTTCAGCGACTCGTGATTCCTGGCAAGGTACTAACTAGCCAATAGTCGTCAGTAGTCCAGAGTTAGACAAGGTATAAAATGCCACCTAAGTAAATAGTCAATCATGTGAAGTCGGTTAAAGAGAGGGTTTTTAGAGCATAGTCCCACCACACCCCTCCACTGTGGGCTGGCAGACATATTACACAAGAGTTTGCGCTATTACAAGTGTACTCTCTATTCCTTCACTCTCATAGTCCGATAGGACGACAATCGGACACCATCGGAGTGAGATCAGGTATTGATTGGGAGTGAGATCAACCAATGGCTTAATGTGCCTCTCAGATCCACGAGAGTAGAGCTCTCCGCCAACTTCGGGCATACTGAGAATACCTTAACAGAAAGCTCAATACCGAATTTTGAATTTACCCGAGTCGGGATACGCACCGAGGACCTCGTATCTGTAGCCGAACAAGTTGACCAGTAGACCAATGTGGCAGTCATAAAAATATAACCTACCTGCTAGCAAATTGGATACTCATACCCAACACCAACACAAGCCAACAAAGGCTATCATAATACTAGATAAAAGTAAAAAAATGTAACAAACAGCCTATTATAATAAGCTATTCATTAATAGGAAAGAGAGCTAATAGAGTCTAGACTACCATGGTGTTCCACTACGGGTAGGCAGGCCCATATCCCAGAATTACATACGGGATTTTCAGACTTTCCCGGGAAATTTAAATAACATTTAGGCACATAAGTACAACAATAGTAATTTAGATCTTGGATTCTTGGATTTTAGTTTTTGCACTGGATTCGAACCTGAGGCTGTTAACAATAACCTACACATATATCTCTTAGGCCATCACGGCTCTAACCGTTTCATAATTGAGCTCAACTATTAAAATGCCTCAAAATTAGTTCAAGTAGGTGTAACAAATCAAGCCCGGCGTTCCTTTCCATTGGTTACCATCGGTTCGGACGGTTAATTCTACCGAGAATATTCGTTCGTTGTGTTAACTAATTATAATACTGACCTGTCTGTCCCCAGACTCAGCTAAATCCACTTTATTACCAACAACCACAATGGGAACCGCTGTGCTTTCCTTAGTTTCGTGAATTTGATCCCTTAGCGCCCGAACTTCAGCAAAACTATCCGCATCTGTTATGTCATAAACAAGTATGAAAGCATCCGCTGATTGCATAGACAGCGCTCGCATCGCTGGGAACTCATAAGCCCCTGAAGTATCCAATATATCCAATGTTAGCCTCACGCCAGCTACATTAAAATCACCATGATGCATCTCCTCAATGGTTCTCTTATATTTAGCTGAGAAGGTTCCGTATAAGAATTGCGATATAAGTGAAGATTTGCCAACTTTTGCTGCGCCAAGAACCACAATTTTGTGCCGTACTGCATTGTTGGTGAGATTCCCACTGCTTGATGTTACAGGGTGTTCAACTCTTTCTGTTCTGTGAACAAAAGTCACATATATAATTTTTATAATCTTTTGTACAACACTGCTATATAAGTACACTATCAAAATCAATATGTAAATAAACAGGGTGAAGTTTGGTAATTTTTTTCTATTTTGTGTAGGTTTTGACTATTAGGTGGCTTTGGCGGTGACTAGTTACCATTCTACCCGGAAAGATGCTAATTATAAACCATTTAAAAATAAATTAACAAGTTTGCGCGCTATCGTAGACTATCATCACTTGCCATCATTGATTTTAGCTATTAATGCGAAACGGCTGGAAAGATTATGATGGGCCTTTAACTGTCGAACAGCTGATAATTTTTGTCGGCATTCAAACGACGGTGGTTGATACTTTATTTGGTAAAAAGGACATCCTATGATTGGCATTTTATTTCCTACCAATAGCAGGGATTACTATAATTGCACAAACAACTTTTTTCTTGGAAATGACAATCATACAAATATATACATGCTGTAGGTCAACAAAACATCTTGTATACAATCTATAAATATCTATATAGGGACTCTAAGTTAAACAAAAATATCCTTATACGAAAACGAACGATTTCCAACAATAATATTGACTTTAAACTAAAACAAATATATTATTCTCTACTTTAAAGGGAAAAGTCGCGAACACATTGAGACTCACTGAAAACTGGATGGGTTAGGTTATATTAAATATTCACGTAGTTATTATAAACATATAAGTAAAAAAAATCACTTCCAAAAAAAGCAATATTAACTGCTATAGCTATATTCACGCCTTAAACCAATTAACAAGTAATCAAATTCGATTGACATATGTCCTTTGAAATATTAACTCAATGACGAAGAACATTTGTAATTAAATGAACAACATTTCATATTCGTATTAAACGTTAACGTGGGTCAAATTACGCGGGCCGAATATAAATCATGCAAATTAGTGTCAGCGTTTAGGGACCTCTCCGAAAAATAAATTAATTATATCATTCGTGTATTTTTGTCCCAACAAATTAATGAATCAACAGTAGGCGCAAAGTTTTGATTTACATATGAAAAATGTGTTCAACCGTAAGGCCTGAATGTGCTTTTTGTCTCACATTCTTGTAAAGAAGTAAAAAATTATTATTTTTTTTAAGTCATCCCGGCTACACATGTGAATAATTGTTATTCTACTGTCGTACAAAAATAAAATTGTAATAAATGAGAATTCGTTCCTCTGTATACGTTTCTATAACAAACTCCTAGTAGACTTTTAAAAAGATATTACTTAATAAAAGAATATTAATTGCGAAATCGTACTTTGCTCATGATACCACATTATTAACACTGGTCTGCAATGAAATCCTCCTTTAAAAAAACTTGACATAAATATGACGATTCAAATGTTCTGAATCTGTCCCCGTTGGCCGACTTTTTCTATCACGTCTAGTTTTTTTTTCATCATCAGTGACGCAAAATTGAAGGAAGGAATTTTAGTAGATCCGCAGATACACGTATCTAATGCTAATGAAAGATGAAGCTTTTGATTCGAAGTTGAGCAAAGCAGAAAAAAGAGCAATTTTGTGGAAGTTTGTCATAATTTTCTTGGGAATACAAAAAGTGAGAACTACCGGCAAATCATTCGAGAGCTTCTTTCTGCTTATAAAGCTTTAGGATGCAATATGTCACTCAAGATTCATTTTTTGGACTCTCATATAGATTTCTTTCCTGAAAATCTTGGAGCCATATCAGATGAGCGTGGTGAAAGGTTTCATCAGAATATAATGCCGATTGAAAAATGGGAAATGGTCAGCAGCAATGCTCGCTGATATGACAAAATAACAAATTTTCTCACCATATAATGAAGATAGCTGACCGATATAATTTGTTCATTTTGTGACTATAATTTAGGATTTTTCAATGTAAAACTTAGATTGTAATATTTATTAATTTCGTTATAATATGATGTTTTAATAATATTGTTTGTTAATTAAATAAATATTATATTGGAAATCTGCGTGTGGTACTTCATTGTATGTCAGATTCCGTGTTTAGAGTACAGAATATGAAGAATTCATGCATGAAAACGAGAAGGAGAAAAAAAATATTTTTTTTGCAGACCAGTGTAATTAAGAGTAAAAACATTGTTGAACTAGAACATGATGTTAATGATGCCTTAGAAAATTATATAAATTGGCTAAGGCATAATAATCTCCAGATCATCTTAAAGGAAACTCACAGAGTCCAATTTCAAACTTATAAAACTCAATCACACACTATAAACATACAACACAACAATTTTCAAATAGCAAAAATATGGTCTATATAATTTCTAAGTATAATTAATGACAAACATTGCAACTGGAGAGAATATATCACAGCCATTTACCAAAAAATCTTCTTTATGTATTCTTCACAAGATGTTGCAACGCTCGCGTCCCATGGGTATGTGGGTTCTATCCTTCGGTATGGATTATCTGGGGTAACTCTATCGAGTCTTTTAAGGCATTTTGGACTCAAAAAAGTGCAATTAAGATCTTACGTGGGTCATTTTTGCCCCATGCGTGAAATCTGTGAAATCTTCGCCAAGAAGAATCTTGTTCGGTAGCTTGGAATCTTTTCCATAACATTCATTCAATGTGAATATTTAAAAACGCTTTTTATACTATGTTAATTTTGGGGATAAGTTATGTGATGTGAATCGCAACTATGATTCATGACTTAAATGTTATAAGGTTCTATCTCTCTCCAACTGTAGAAAGCTATTGGATTTATGTTTTTTACACAAATTACTTAACACGACTTTAGATGCATCTGACTCATTATATCAAAAATCATTTTACCATCTAAACCTCATGTATTCAAAACTAGCCTTGGCTGATCAGCACCAGTAAATAGAATACTTATATATTTAATATGTAAATCAATTGATATTGATATAAGTTATGATAGTCTTGCATCCTTTTAAAAGGAAAATTGTAAATCACTGTCCTGATTTAGTTCTCGTTGCTAATTATTAGATAATTTTTAAATAATTGTAAATATTATTACTATTTTTTTTGTAACTTTTGTTTCTTTCTTCATTGCTTGTTTTGATTTCTCTTAATTAGTATATATTTTTTGCATGTTGTGGTAACCAGTAAGTGGGTTTAATTCTTTATATTTCGTTTAAATAAAAATAAAGAATATCGTTATTTTTATTGGACACAATTTTGAGTTGACACTAATTCTTACAATAAATGATTATATTACATTAAATTATGTGCAATTATAACTAATTGTAATAATAATATTTCAAAATAAGTGGTCTATAAACATTTGTGTGCTATTAAACGAATTTGATAAATAATTTCAAGGATTAATCATGCGATTAAAAAGCGTGGGAGTGAATGAATTGCTTAAACCATTATAATATAAATTAAAAAACATATTGTAATAGTGATGCGATAAAAGGTCACCCGACTGAGTTTGTTGTGGGCTCTTCTTAGAACAGGACGTGAAGGAGCCTTTGTCCTTTAGGTTGTTAGTGGTTCTTTAACATCATTCTTAGTAGTTCTTTACGTATTATTACGTAAATAATACGTGGAAAAAATGTATTTGAAAATTCAAAAGTGCTGTAAAATCATACTGGATTAAAGAATGTTTGAATTTGAACATACGCCTACATGTTGCGTCTGTCTAAGGATCGTATCGACGTAATGTTTTGTACAGGTGGATTAGATTTAATGCGACACTACTTGATTATGTATGTATTTTACTTCATTCTGTCGGTATCATAAGTACAATAAACGAAAACATTTACCTATATACGTGAGAATATCGAAACGAAGATTAGTTATGTTATAAAACTTTTCACCCCTTTTTTACCCTCTTGGCTGTATAATTTAACAAACTTATAAAACACTTCATAATTTCAGAGCATTGTCTTACGGCATACTGTTATGGGGTAGGACGGCGGACATTGAAACTATATTTATATTACATAGATATAAAAGAGCAATACGGGCCATATATCAATTAGGATCTCGTGTTTCTCTAAGTAATAAATTGAAAGAAACATCAATTCTCACAGTACCATCGCAATGTATATTTAATAATATCTTTTATATCCTTGGTAATATACATTTATTCAGTAAGAAAAGTGAAATACACTATTTTAATAGAAGAAATATACCTCAATCAGTTTTAGATTTGCCTCCACATAATTTTAAGAATTATGTCAGAAACATCCTTTTACAAAATGCATATATAATATATATAATGTTGAAGATTATTTAAGATTTGATTCCAGTTGCTCACAGAAAGAATATATTACACATTGTAGCATACGAAACTATCTTTAAAAGAGTAACCGTTGAGTTTCTTGCCGGTTTCTTCTCAACGGATTCAACTTTCCGAACCGGTGGTAGATTTGTTACCAGCGGACAGGCTACTAACGATTCAAATGTGCTTATTTGAGCCTATTTGAATAAAGAATATTTTGATTTAATTTAATTTGATCATTTTAATGTTAACGATTACATTTGGTTCCGAGACATGGCCGCTGACTATGGGGCTCGTAAGGAGACTCAGAGTCACTCAGCGGGCAATGGAGAGGGCTATGCTCCGAGTTTCCCTACGTGATCAAATCAGAAATGAGGAGATCTGTAGGAGAACAAAAGTCACCGATGTAGCCTACCGAATTGCAAAGCTGAAGCGGCAATGGGCAGGGCACGTAGTTCGCAGAACTGATGGACGTTGGGGCCCGAAGGTGCTAGAGTGGCGGCCTCGCACCGGAAAACGCAGCGTCGGCAGACCCCCCACCAGGTGGACCGATGATGTCAGGCGGTTCGCTGGCAGCCGCTGGATACAAGCGGCGCAACATCGAGCCCATTGGTTGATTTCAAAAATGACAGATTTTTGAATACATTTTTACCTGTTATCGTTCACATCGCAATACCAGATTTATTTTCGCTATTTATCGTATATTCCTATTTACAAAATATGTATAAATTGAATCTGTTCCTATTTTACAAATATATCCACAAACTAGCTATTTCTCGTAGCATCACTTGCGTAGTTCTCGAACCCGTGGGAAAAAGGGAAATCTGTTTATAGTAAACGTCTACATCGCAAAAGGGGTCAATCAATTTCGAACATGATGAATCAGTGAGTGATCGTTTTTTATATATGTACTAGCGATGCCATGCAGTTTCATGAAAGTTCCTTTCCTTTCAGATTATTAGATACACATTTTTTTTATTGCTGACAAATTAGCGCTTGACTGTGATCTCACCTGATGGGAAGTGATGATACAGTCTAAGATGGAAGCGCGCTAATCTGTTAAGCGGCGTTATACCCCTTACGGTTTCTACACAGCATCGTACCGGAACACAAATTTCTTTGTTTGGCGGTACGTTTTTGCTGGCAGGGTGGTAACTAGCCACGGCCGAAGCCTCCCACCAGTCCAGACTCAGACAAATTAGAAAATACAATTTTCTAAATTCGTCCTACCGGGGCTCGAACCCTGTACCTCCGCTAGCAAAGCGAATACTCGCACCACTGCGCGATTGAGGCCGTCGATAAGCTAATCAATATACAGATTTTACTTTACAACGAATATATATCTAACTAATACATTATTTTTGTAAAATGTCCGACAGTAGTAAACTAAAAATATTCTACAAGTATTGAAAGGTTTGTTAATCGGTTCAGTAATTTTTAGCTTGATTATTATAAATTGTTAAGAAACAAAAAAAAAATTCAAAATGCAAATTTTTCTTTAATATTAGAGAAGTTTGTATTGTCTCAGAACTTCCGTATAAACAATATTTGATACAATATTTACTGTAGATCGAGATTTTTTCCTTGGTTATATCTTTTGAACGGACTGTCCGATTTTAATCATTTAAAAATTATTTTACAGGCGTTGAAACGGTTTTTAATAGCATATCATTTAATAGCATTGGGATTACAAGGAGGTATGAGAAATATGGTTTTTATTAACTTTAAAATTTAAAAAGAGAGTAATAGTGGCATAATTACAGTAGTTGGACATGTAGTAAGATGGATTTTTTTTTTGTAGATATTAATATGTTCTGTAATACTTTAAACATTCTTTTGTTCTATCTTCAATAGTTTCAACAGTGCTCGCGATCATAGATTTTTTTCACACTTTGGGTACATTAATACATTTTTCCTAGGGATCGCTATTTTTTTGAAAAAGTAATATAGCTTTTGTCACTTTGTGAAAGTGCAGCTTTTTAATGGTGAAACAATTTTTTAATCGGTCCAGTAATTATTGTGTGAAAACGTAATAAATATACATACAAACAGAAACACAAATGTTTCCTCTTTATAATATTAGTTTAGATATACATAGATAGATCAAAATGTAAGTAGTAATTTGAATTATAACATTTAGTTAAATGTATTATTTATTTCTTTTACTGTAACAAGACCTCGTTGCTTAATTGACACACAAGCCTAGCTAAATAACTACCTTCACTGCGTCGCACCTTCGGCACAATTTTCCAAGAAACACTCGCTTTAAGACGCCTACACTTTTAGGTTAATGTAAAAATACTAAATGGCTGTCACAAAACATCTACATAATTGCGTTTGAAGGGCAAAAAACCACCTACAATGAATTAATAATATGACTTACAAAGGCTTTCAAGAAATCAACTTTTGAATGTACAGATAATGTCTTGATTTTAATCTCACCTGATTATAGTGACTCGGTCTGAGTACGTAATGAGTTTAAGATGCCTACATCGACAACGAAGCTTGGTAAATTGTTAAGAGGTAAATGATATTTATGTAACTTTTATTGAATGAACGTACAAATAGGGGCCTTAGTTTTATAAAACATTATGTAGTTTATAAAGCTTTTTCCACTTTTGCATGTCACTACGGTCAATATGATCGGATCTGGATCCGATATAGCTGGCTACATTATTGCAAACAACCTTGATCAAAAAATTTCGTAGATTCCTCCAATAAACATTTATATGAAGGTTTCTTATTAAATTTAGCATTACTAATAATTGTATTAAGCCTCAACGGGAAAGATCTAAGTCCAAAATTAAGTTGGTCGTTACTAATAAATTAGTTTTTCACTAAAAACAAAGATTTTTCTTAAATAAACTTTCCAACCATCGTTAGAATTTTAATAGAAATCAGTGACAAAGAAGTTATATATTTTGTGACAATTTTTTCTACTACAAATCAAGATGATTTTACTTAAATCTTATAAACACTCTTCTTAGTCTTTTGTAGCGTTTATAGTACTCATAAAGGTACTCAAATTAAAGTAACAGATATCCGTTACGAAAAATTCCCCAAAATTGAAATACTTGTCCTTTTATTTATTTTTGTTGTAAAAGAAATAACGTCACTACAATCATGTGGTAACGTCGTAGTATATATAACGTCGAATTACATAGACGTTGCGTGACGGCTAAGTCTCATTCAATATCCATAAAATAAAGTACAACGTGCCTAAAGAAGTTTTCATTTCAAAAATGTTTGTAGCGTCGCATCCAATACGTTTATCTTATTATCAAACGTTCGCTGTGTCACCCCTTATCGGTCGCAATCATGTCGATCGATACTGCTGAACTTTACCTAAAACGATAATACTACTGTCACGTTACAGTATCCTCAGTCTGTCTAAAAACTACGTGTATGTTGCTTTTGTGATATTACTAATACAGTCACAGCTTAGATTTCTCTATTACCGTATAAATTAAAATATTACTGTCACGATAGAGCAAAGGTCGGCAAGCAGCGGCCCGTAAACTACTACGGTATGGCAGGCATACAAATAAGAGCTACGTTAATAACGGTTACAATTGCTAAATTATGTTTTATATAAAAGATGTGTTTATTCCATAACATCTGGTTCGCACCAACATATTTATAATATTTGTGGCCCGCATCAATATCCTCTTAATAATTATGGCCCGCACCAATATATTGATGACATTTGTGGCCGCACCAATATATTGATGACATTTGTGGCCGCACCAATATTCTCTTAATATTTGTGGCCTGCACCAATATTCTCCATGACTTTTATGACCTGCACCGATATCCTCTCAATATTCGTGGCCCGCACCAATATCCGCTTAATATTCGTGGCCCGCACCAATATCCTCATGACATTTGTGGTCCTCACCAATATCCTCATGACATTTATGGCCCGAAACAATATCCTCTCAATAATTGTGGCCTGTACCAATATCCTCATGACATTTGTGACCCGCACCATAATCCTCAAGGTATTAGTGCCTGCACCAATATGCTCATGACATTTGTGGTCCGCACCAATATCCTCATGACGTTTATGGCCCGCAACAATATCCTCTTAATAATTGTGGCCTGTACCAATATCCTCATGACATTTGTGACCCGCACCATAATCCTCATGGTATTTGTGCCTGCACCAATATGCTCATGACATTTGTGGCCCGCACTAATACCCCAATAATATTTGTGGCCCACACCAATATCTTTGTGACATTTGTGGCTCGCGCCATAATTTACATGACATTTGTGCCCGCACCAATATTCTCTTAATATTTCTGGCCCACACCAATAGCCTGATAACATTTGTGGCCTGCACCAATATCCTCTTAATATTTGTGGCCTGCACCAACATCCTCATGCCATTTGTGGCTCTTATTGTGCAGGATTACGGGTTCCGCGGGCTTAAATAACTTTATAATTAAATAAAAGAACAAAGATTGGCATGTACGACGTCATTTAGTCACCTTGACTGATATTTAACTCTCCCATGTTCAATAGCCTCTGGAAGAGATATCTTTTTCGAGATGCCTAAGCCTATGTACACCCAATATTTGTACTATGTTTTGTTAGTTTTGGTGCATAAAATAAATAAGATTTATGGCCCCCTCCAATATCCTCATAAGACCGATTGGTTTAAATAAATTAATATATTCATTACAACAACAAAAATATAGTTACTTACACTATATTTTCATGTCTTTGTTAACAAAATACATAGTACTAGTTTGAGTGCAAACGTATTTTATAGGGGAACATATGGACATACCTCGCAAACAAACATACGTTCGAAGCGAACAAATAACAGCGACAGTATCGCTTTTAAAACCAAATAGAAGAAAATATGCGCTTTGGTCTTGTAATATGTATGACCACGTCTGGTTATTTGAAAAAGCAAACATCGTACGTAGTTAAGTTTATATCAAAAATGTGTCGTTCTTACTTAACAGTAATGCATGAATATCTTGAATGCATCTGGAAGTAATCACTTGAAAGTCAAAAAGTTAGTATATAGATATTTTTTATTGCTAATCTCGTAGTTATCTTAGCTTCGCTTCAAACAATGGGCGTCCACTGCTGGACAAAGGTCTCACCTAATGATGCCCACAAAGCCCGATCTTGCGTCATCTAGCTTCAGCAGCTACTAGCGACCCTTTTTATATCGTCGTGTGAGGGTTGTACCTACCCTGCACCGCTTGAATCAGGATCGCCATTCCAATACCTTCTGGCCCCAACATCCATCGGATAGTCAGGCTATGTGCCCGCCTATTGCCACTTCAGTTTCGCGATTCATAGGGCTATGTTGGTAACTATGATTTTTCTACGAATCTACGAATCTATTTCTAACTATCAAATACGCGTAGAAAATTCCTGACCATAGCCCTCTTCATTGCCCGCTGACTGACTTTGAATTTTCGAATGAGGTCCATAGTCAGCGATCACGTTTCCGATCCATAGGTAATGACTGGCATCACGCATTATTCCAAGACAAAAGATCCCCCAAAAGTTTTCGAAGGCTACCTTACCGAATCTAAATAAATAATTTTGGTGTAAATGAAACTAGAATTTTATTTTGTAGCATTAATTACAGGCTTAGTGAAGGGATGTTAGCATAGCGTCCTTTAAGTTGCAACTCCCAGTGAAATGTCTGTTTTACATACATATATATATATATATGTATATATATATATATATATATATATAGTTGGAAACAGGGGAATAGATTCAATTATATCCCAACCGGCCGCTAACTTAATAAAGTGATACTTGCACCACGGCAAACAGTCCTAAACTAGATTAAAGGATATAACCGCGGTTATACGGTTTGGGTATATCGATATCTCTAATATTCTCTTAACTTATGTATTTAGAAGGACAACAGTGTTTCCTGCAATATTTTACCCAATTATTAGCTCTATTTCGGTGTCACCTGCGTTAGTTTCCGATCTCGTGGAAATATAGAGAAATACGTTATATATGAGATCGAATTATCAATGTAAACCATTCCAGATGCACACAGTCTGAATGCACACAATTTATCAAAATTAGTCCAAACATTTTAAAGAAAAAAAATGTCTTGAAGTTTTGACAGAAACGGGTAACTCTTATCTCACTACAATATGGAATTTAATGATAAATATTTGCAATAAAGCGTTTCATCTGAAAGTTTTATCTATCTAGATGTATAGAGTAAGATGACAAAGATACACGTGTGACAGGCAACCGAGCTCCTATAATAGAACACGTGAAGTTCGCTTGTGTACATTGTGTGACATCGAATCGATAGTACCCGTCGTTACCTTAAAAGGCTGGTTTATTGTTCACCGTTTACCGCTATGTATTAAAAATCTATATTATTATCAGTATCAAAAGGAAACAGCTCCCTAAATTATCTCTATAAAATATAATCCAAAATATTGTGCACCTATAAATTTTCTTTACATAATAGCCAAGAAAGTTTACATTCAGTAATCATTATTTTTCATGATTTTATTCATGGTGACCATTAAAATAGACAGTTATTATAGAATGTACTTAAATGTCGCTTTTGTGAGGCATTACATTAAAAAAATTATTTAAAATTAATGAAATATTACAACTTTAGATACATCCAGGCTTCATCTTATCAATATTAGATACTTGCCAATGTAAACACGCGCCGCCTAGTACCCCGCAATCTTCAGCGGTGAGGGGGAGCATCGGCTGCATTCTCCTTCTCTCGTTTATGGGACTCAGCGAGACTTTGGTCTCACAGAAGAAGAAGACTCCCACCCACATCCTCTCATTGGAGAGCGTCGCACTTATAATGCTCCCCAGCAAGATCTCGCCGTAGATCAGCGTCAACAGAAGGTGACGCTGAGTTCGCCAGGATGCAAAATCTGCCACAGTGAAATCTGATGCATTGAATCCTGGTTCGAGTCCCGGGTCGGGTGAATTCAGGAATAGAAATTGAGTTTTCTGTCAAATAATTCTGAGTTATTGTCCGAAGTTGGGAAGTTGGCGGCGTACTCTGCCCGCATGCCTCGGAGAGCATGTTAAGCCGTCGGATCTGCGCCTGATTTCTCTCCAGTCATGTTGAATTGACGTCCCATCGGAATATGAGACCGAAGGAATAGAGAGTGCATTTGTATAAGCGCATACACTTGAACTATGCCTATCAACCCGCAGTGGAGCAGCGTGGTGGGCCTATACTCTAACAACCCTCTCTCCTATGAGTGAGGCCTATGCCCAGCCGTGAGACGTCCATGGGCTGCTACTTACTTTACTTAATTCATTTTTTATATATAAATAATAATTTCAACTCATTACTGCATTATAATAGTCTTCTACAAATGTACTTAAAGTAAGGATTTTTTTTAATGAAACTTCCTTAGGTGCTTGAGGATATTTTTTTTACGATGATTAGCGTCACGAAAATCTGCAACGTTTTTGATGCTAATTCGTTTGAAGGTTAGGTAGTTTTAAAATTTACAAATAACATGTGGTATTTTAATTTGACACTCGTTATTTAATATACTATTTATCATAAAATATAAAATAAAATTTTTCATAAATTGTCTTTACTAACTTTTTAATTCAAAAACAGAATTTTATTATTAATTTGTAATATTGATAAAAAACAGATGGCATTTTTATTTACATTTGAGATTTCAATAAATTATTTTCGATACTATTAATATTTTAATGACAATTAAATTTCTAACATATCTTCCTATCCCTCCGAAATCTGAAGTTTTAAATTTGTATAAATATAAACAAGACTTAAAAATTAGTTTGTCAAAGAAGTTTCACTTCTGTCATGTGTACTTTGCACACACGCCCTTTTAATTTTTGTAAAAACAAATATATAAATCACTATTTTTATTAAAGTATTCATTCATTTTGTCTGTTAGTCGTTGGTACCAGCGGCTTTCTCTGCGTAGAATTATTTAGTACTCCTGTCTCCAAGATACTTATGTAAATATTGTATTAAACAAACAACATCACTCGTAAAGAAATAATGATATACGTATACAAAAGCAAATAAGGTAAGATAGGCTTTAAATGAAAATTGTCTTTCATTCCTTTATTCTTTTGCTTTTCAGAAACATTCATTTTCATTCCTACTGTTAGATTACACTCAATGTATAAATTGTTAAAAATTTAAGTTTTTATACAATATTTTTGCAGTAAATGTAATCTACTAGAGTTCAATGCTTAACGTGGTTGGCAATAGATGTTAATATATTTTTTTGTTATTATTTCCTTAATTAAATTTATTTTATGCAAAAGTTTATCACAGTATTGAAAGCTCACGTAAAAGTTTAAAGGATGCTTTATATGTTATAAAATGGACTTAAATTTCTTTATAATTTTTTTCTTATAATATAGTGAATTATTATTTAAGTAAAATATTAAAAATGACTGATATAAACATAGTCTTCATCTAGATCAAATCCATCAAAATTGGTTCTAAAGTCTTGGACAGACAGAGTAACGTTTGCATATATAATATTTGAATAGATGTAAAGTGGAATATTACGTTATTTTGTTTGCTATTTGCTAGTTGTGTTTCCAATTAAGCGTTGATGGAGTCTAACATTAAAACCTATAATTAACCGGGAAAAGGTAAGGCATTTGTATAAATCCTCGCCTGGTAATGGCTTTTACAAGGTTAAATTACTTAGTGGAAATAGCTTTGCTGATCTAATCCTTAATCTCTCTCCACAATCTGACTTCAAATTCACGAATGGTATAAAAGATATTTTCATTGAAGAAATTACTAAGAAAATGTTATTAGGTGGGAAGTTATACCTCATTTTCTATTTGCGTTTCTATTGTTTTTATTTAATTTTTAACCGTCAGCTCACACTTTCTATATTTATCTTAATTACAGATACAGATTTTGAAACTTATAGTGGTTGTCATTTGATTTTTCAACTAAAACTTTCGTTTTAGATCGCATTAACTACAATAGGTAGGAATGGTAAGGTAAGTAGCAGCCGTTAGCAGGCATAGTACACAACCGGAGAGAGATCGGGCGCACGACTGACGGCTTAAAATGCTCTCCGAGGCACGGGGATGGATCACACCGCAAATATTGAGAAATTTTTAATAGAAAAGTCAATATTTTAATGAATTGGCCCGACCCGGGACTCACGACCTCATGTATGAAATCGAACATGCTAACCACTAGACCAATGAGGCAGTCCGGTAGGAATGGACTGTTTTTTTATTATAAGATTTTTGTGACTTTCGTATATATTTTTTTTAGTTTTTCCCCCGACATGGTGGTCGGAGACCTTTTCTATTGATATCTTGATTATAAGAGTTTTTGGTGCTTAAGAATTTGGTTTGGTTAATTGCATTAGTAAGTAAATTAATTATGGATTGATTAAATAATTTACAATATGCTTTGACTTTCGTATATTAAAAAAGTATGTTTAATATAAATATATATTTTAATACTATTTTGAATGCCATTTGTGAGCAAACCTTAGACTATACTATATAATAAAAAAAACATCCATCCACTAAACCTTTACGTGTACGAGTAAGTAAAGGAAAAGATTACATACATAGCATCGCGCCTCATTCCCATAGGGGTAGGCAGAGACAGCATCCTTCCACTTGCGACGATCGTTGCATATCTCCTTCGCTTCTTTCATTCTCATTAAACCTTTCATACAAGTTTGTAGATTTAGAGTACTCTTGACTTGGCCCTTAATTAAAATGTCCTGGATTTGATCCAGGAACGTTCGCCTTGGTCTTCCCCTTCCAACTTTCGCATTCACTCTTGACTCATAAATCCTTTATGTCAGTCTCCTTTCATTCATTCTCTCTACATGCCCAAACCATCTAAGCATACCTTTCTCAATTTTAGTCACTACATCTTCTTTGATACCACAAAATTCACACCATTTCTTACTCTATCACTCAGTTTTAATCCACGCATACTTCTCAATGCTCTCAAAGGAAAAATTTCATGGATGGGTAAACACCTAACAAACTTGTTCTTGATTATATAACAAGAAGCAATTGTTATAAATTCTAGTAGGCTCCATAAAATTGAAAATTCATTAAAGGGCAACAAAAACAATTTTAATTAAATTATTATTTCATTTACAAAATTAAATAAAAGTGCGTACACATTGCACATGTCAGAAGTGAAACTTTTTTAGCAAACTAATTTTTAGTCCTGTTTATATTTATACGTGTGAGGAAAGGAAAAGGAAAATATGTCATTAAAATTTTAAGAGTGTCTAAAATTAATACAAATAATTTATTGAAATCTCAAATGACGAATTGTAAATAAAATTGCAACGTGTTTTTGTCAATATTAGTAATTGTTAATTGAATTTTATTTTTGAATTTAAAATTTATAAAAGAGAATTTATGAAACATTTTATTTTGTATTTTACGAAAAATAGTATTAAATGACGAATGGCAAATTAAAATGCCACATGTTATTTGTTAATATTAAAACTACCTAACCTTCGAACGAATTATCATAAAAAACTCTATACATCTTCGTGACGATAATCATGAGTTTCATCCGTAAAAAAATTACCCACATGCGCCTAAAGATGTTTCACTTCAAAAAGCGTAAGAGTGAATACATTGCTTTTATCTAACTATAATAAAATAGTGTTATAATGACCGTGGTAAAAAATACCCGACTGAGTTTTATGTGGGTGCTTCTCAGGACAGGCCGCGAAAGAACCTTCGTAACATTAGACTTTAAGTGGCTCATAATATCATCATCAATCGTACATTAGAATCATTGGAGGTAAAAACCTATATTTGACTAAAGAATTTTTGAATTGAACAATAACCGTATGGTGTGTATTGACTCATTTTTATGTAGGTATATCGGAGGAAGCGAAACTTCTTTATCTTATCTTGTATTAAATTTATTTGATATCTACAATTTTATGTGAAGTTCATCTTATATATATTGTCGCATTTTTTTCAATGTAGAGTGTGACGGAGTAAAGTAGACTCAAATAAACAGTTTCACGCATACATACCTCGTATAATGTAAGGCGTAAGAATTTTTTTCCTTCAGTGTCATTAGAAGTTTCACTTCAAAAGTGAATCCTCTCACGATAGATGAATGCTTGAATTAACTATTCTATTTTCCGATAACCAATAAAAGTTCCATACTTTTAAAAATGCAGAGCTCTTGATTTAAAGTAATCTAACAAGTTCTTTGACGTAGTCGAAGTTATTTCTGCTCAGTTAGCACATTCAGTTGAAACTGTTTAATAGGAAAACTTTACTGTAATTTATTATCTACATCATTATTATAAATTCGAAAGCTAACTCTATCTGTTTATCTCCGCGTATATATTGCTTTTGTTATGCATAAACTACTCATTCCATGTTTATGAAATTTGTTACACACACATATATATATATATATATATATATATAT
>JACTOM010000152.1:4839917-4868690 GCA_015832385.1 Elymnias hypermnestra | reverse complement strand
TGAAAGGAGACTGACAAAAAGGATTTATGAGTCAAGAGTGAATGCGAAAGTTGGAAGGGGAAGACCGAGGCGAACGTTCCTGGACCAAATCCAGGACATTTTAAATAACGGCCAGGTCAAGAGTACTCTAAACCGACGAACTTGTATGAAAGGTTTAATGAGATTGAAAGAAGCGAAGGAGACATGCAAGGATCGTGGCAAGTGGAAGGATGTTGTCTCTGCCTACCCCTATGGGAATGAGGCGTGATGCTATATATGTATGTATGTATATAATTAAAACTGCAGACCCAGTTATAACGGTCGCTACAATTTTCTTTAGATTGACATTTTTAAATTCTTTATATCTTTTGAATAGAATATCCGATTTTAATAATTTAAAAACGTATTTACAGGTATTGAAACGGTCCTTAATAAAATTCCATTTAATAGGTTAAGGATTAATACAGAAGTATGAAAAATATGGTTTGATTATACTCAGTATTTTGTTTAAATTTTAAAATGTAAAAAAGTAGTTGTAGTGGCATAACTACAGTAGTTGGATGTATGCTATCGCGGTCTTTTTTGTAGATATTAATACGTTCTATAATATTGAAGAACATTTTTTTGTTCTATCTTCCATAGTTTTCACAGCTTGTGTTATATTAATGCATTTTTCTTAGGGATCCTTTTTTTTGAGAAAGAAATATAGTCTATGTTGCTCAGTGAAAATGCAGCTTTTAAATGGTGAAAAAAATTTTGAAAACGGTCCGTTAGTGTTTGTGTGAGACATTACAAACATACAAAAACAGAAATGTTTCCTCTTTTTTATATTAGTTTAGATTAAAGGCAACCAAAACATTTCGTGCGGTTTTTATTTATAATTACTTTAATGAATTACAAGTAATATAAAGTAGTGGGGTAATTTTTTGTACATTTAAGAGCTGATATTAGGAAATATTATTAAATGTGACAGATAAATTTGTTTCTTTAAATAAAACTGTAAAAATTCATTAAGTAAGCAAGCCGGTTCTTGCATTTTACAATTTTATTTAAAGTAAACAAACTTATCTAACATATTTGCTGATGATGCTATTGAATGATGCTTCATAATATCAACTTTTAAATATTTAAAAATTTACCCTGTATATGTAAATAAGAAGTGAAAACCATACGAACCTTTTTGGTTGCCAGTATTTACAAACTGTAGAATGTGATAGCACAAATACACTCCTTTAAATTTGTCAACATTGATATGCAAATGGAATCATTGTCATGGGATATTCAGGATGTTAATTGGGCAATTTTACAAATAGATTTTTAAATATAATATGTATTATTTTAATCAAAACGAAACATTTCTATGAATTAAAAGGTTAAAAGATGTTTCTTTATAGCTGTTTATAGATGTAAAAATAATAATTTATATTAAAGCTAGAGATGTCTGTTGGGAGATCAAAACATGTCAGTTTTGTTAGCTAATTTATGCGTACTAATGATCCATCTATATTAAACTTTATTTTCGTTCTATAATAATGGGTTATTTTTTTATTCTATGTGTGTGTAAAGCAAGAGATATCAAGATATTCCGTGTTATTGGCGTATAAAACTTTAGAGAAAATAATAAATTGGATACTTCCGTCCGATAAATTGGATAGATGCCTGAGCGTCCCCAGTGGTTTATCTCAAAACCACTTATTCTTTCTGTATAACTATTGTAAAACATAACAACAAATCAGTTTATTTGTATTAATTATTACAAAATATGAATTTTGTAACAGTTAAAGCACCGAAGTTAATCGAAAACAATTTGACGTGACATTTCCTTTACAACGATAAAAATTAAGGTTTCTTGTAGCTGTGAGAGTAATAATAGATAATATCATAAGAGATTTACGACGTAAATAAATGTATCCTAAGTGGCAAAAATTGTGCGACAACGATCAACTTACATTATGTGAACGGTTGTTTACGAAATATAAGGGGGCGTGAGATATACAACATTATTTACTGTCAAATCTGATCATTATTTGCTTTTATTCGTGGCTTTGTTCGTAGTCTTAAATGAGATTAAAAGATAAATTATATTATTTAATACATGAATTTCTTACAGCAGCTGTAGAGTGGGGTACAACGAAATGCGCTCGGTTGAGGAGCCAAGGCTAGTATTACGGCGCCCCTGGCTCGCTTCAGCTATTTCACTTCCTTACTGGTTTCAGAAAAGTAAATCATGTTTTTATTTATATAAGTTATTCCTATTCACAGCCATTATACACTTTGAAAACAAACATGCGATGTGTCGCACAACAATATAATTAGAAAAGCAATAAATTGAAGATGGTTACAGACCACTAGACTTATTCACTGACTCATCACGAAATCTCCAAACAATTCGTGATTGATTCTAAAATTAGCCAAGTGTTATTGAGTACGGATTTCCCAATATGCTCACGGGATTCGAATTAAGTTACTGAAACCACGGGTAATAGCAAGTTTTGTTTTAAAAAACACAAGAAGACTGACTACTACCTATTAATACTAATTATTTAATAAAACTGGTTATATTAAAATAAGCCCTTATAATAAATTATCCTTAAATAGGCTTTACTTTGGGTGCGATAACTTTTTACTAAAGCTTGTTATATTCAAATCAATCCGGGAAAGGTTAGAGCCAAGCAAA
Source organism: Elymnias hypermnestra (assembly GCA_015832385.1). NCBI lineage: Eukaryota > Metazoa > Arthropoda > Insecta > Lepidoptera > Nymphalidae > Elymnias > Elymnias hypermnestra. The sequence continues at coordinate 4,866,034 of JACTOM010000152.1, read as the reverse complement.
ATTGTTATTATCTCTTTTATACCAAATTCTCTACATATATTCGGAGTTAAAACAATTGAGATAGATGATTTTGATGAGACAGATTCTTTATTATTAGAAAGGTAATTGTAATGACTATGATATCCACCTCTCCTAAGTTATTAAGTCATTGCGAAAGTTTTACGCTAATTGACTGTTTTTGTCTTAACTTGTACTATTGCGAATTTATTATATTCAATATTTTTTGTAATTTATATTGTGAAAATATGCATAACCATATAGGAAGATGTGTATAGAAACAATTATATGAAAACAGTAAAATTTCTACTTCTACCTATGTTTAAACAAATAAATAAAATTTAACAAATTCTAAAGTTTCCGCAATGCTAGGATATTTTAATTAGAGCTGATGTCAAGAAGCACAAATTTCTTAATGAAGTGTCTTTTCAAAACCTTGCTTTTACACTTCACGGTTACGACTTACGAATATCTAAATTCTTAATGGAATGAATGATATTCTACACATTATTAACATGCAAAAAATCACTTGCTAGGAATCATTCTTGTTAATTGCTTTAGGATCAGAAGGTCAATTGCGCATTTCTCACGGATGACGAAGGTTTCATCTGGTTTAAATGGGAATTACGAGATTCTTATCAATGATTTAAACCTTTTATAAAAGTCTAAGGTAACAAGACGAGTATTTATATGGCTAGGAAACTATAGGGTCCGAATTCTAGCAGAGAAAATATAGGGGATTCTATTTTTTTGAGGTCTTATTAATCCAAAATTTTGGCCTACCAGCAAAGATTTGTCATTAAGCTAAAAAATACAGTAATAAAAATGTGTAAAGCATGGTCACGGTTTTACCGTTTCAAAATGTGTTATCACTGTGTTTTTGAGGTAAAAAAATCACTGGACGATAAAACTTCATCACGATCTTCAAATTTGTAATAACATCCTTAGAAAATATATTTTATTATAACTTTTTTTATCAATTTTTCAAGTATTGGTTACATAACTCTAACTACATTGTAATTATTTTCTTTGTCAGTACAATCGTGTTGTTCATGTTACCAACATACCATATTTTCGGACTAAAGAAGTACTTCAGAAGTTTTATGGAAGAAAAATTGTTATACATTCACAATGTATAACAATTTTTTTTTATATCAAGCTTAAAGTCCTAATTCTGTTAAAAAAAGTTCGTCTTATAGACCGAAAATTACGGTGATCCACAATCAAACCCTAAACTGTACACAATATAAAAATATACAAAAACGTACGTAATGCTACACGTAAGCTATTAAATTCACCTTATTAGGAAAATAAAAGGGGACATTCCTTTTGATATTATATTTCTGTAATAACAGTATCGCAATAAAGAAAATGCGCTTAGAATTTTATGCTCCAATCAGATGGCATGTAACTTAATACATCCAAAATTATTTGCATGTTACGACTGAGAAAATAAGTATTTATATTCCAATTATGAGGTTTATACACATTGCTGGGCACAGACGCATATGAGAGAAAATTTTTAGAACATAGGTTCATATGAAAAGGTCATATTTATCCCAAAAATTCTTCATAGATATTCAAAAATCAATATTGAGTTTTCCATTATGATTTTCTCAATATTTGCCCGAAGTTGGGAAGTTGGCTGTGTGATCCATCCCCGTGCCTCGGAGATACGTTAAGCCGTCGGTCCTGCGCCTGATCTCTCGCCGATCGTGTCGGATTCCCGTCACATCGGACTTTGAGAGTGAAGGAATAGACGGTGCACTTGTGTATTATGCCTGCCAATCCGCAGTGGAGCAGCGTGGTGGGTCTATGCTCTAAAAACCCTCGCTCCTCGGAATGAGGAGGCCTGTGCCCAGCAGTGGGACGTTATTGGGCTGTTAGTTACTTTTTTTTACTTTATATGCAAAATCCCCTCAGGATGGTTCAGGAACAATTAGGTACAAAAAGAACTTAGTGAGGCCTGCCCAGGTTCAAGTGTGTGGGTTACAAGAATTGTCCAAGGTGTCCATCCATTGGGCTATTATAACTTTTCATCGGGCAATCACAGCATCTATTTTACAATATTATGTGCCGTTCAGGGTATCGAAATATGTATATATATCAGACTGCTTTATATATAACAGTAGATGAAAGAGTCAAAAGTTTAGTAATTAGTTTACGATATTAGTGAAATATCCGGCATCGACAGGTTACTGGAGAAGGAAAATAAATGATTCATTTTAACTAAGTTATTACCGCCAAAATTTGATTACTCATCAAGTTAATAGCTCAGTTAAATATTGCTCGATGAGTTTAATTATTTAGATCTATCCTGATGTTTTACAGGGAACGGTAAACTACACTATGTTTAATTCATAACTGGGTTAAATATCAAGATATAAAAGAAAACTTGATAATACTTTAAATCTTACTTCGTGCTGTAGAATGGTATCGTTATCGAATTAAACGATGGACATAACACCTTCGGACTTTAAATTAATCCAATAGTATACAGGGAGATATTTAAACTGACTGTTTATTGATTGTTCACATGAAAAATTATTGGTGTAAAATGAAAATGTGGTTTATTATCATCCCACAGCCTTGCACAAGATCTCTCTCTCATAGGAAAGAGGGCTTATTGGTAAATATTACAAGGAGTAGTAAAAAATACTCAAAGTAGCCTTAAGCGTATTTTTCATGGTAAATTAAATTACTTGGTCATATTTTGAAATACTTTGATTTATTTTATAGAGATTTAAAGTTTGTTTCTATGTTCCATTTTGGATAACTAATTACACAATTCAAAATTTTAGTTACAGACAGCGTAATATAGTATATGTCTATATGTTCTTGTGTTAAAAACTCATTCAAATCCACATAAATTATGCTGTGGTACTATAGTATTTTATTATTGAATTAATGATTTATTTTAAATCTGGTTTAAGTTACAAATTCTACTAATACCATATGCATAATGTATTATTTTAATCTGCATCTGGGTTGTGTTTTTGCCTGTAATCGAACATTTTTTTATTGAGAAAAATGAAAATTATATAATAATAAATTGATAATTATGTATAGAAATATGACGATGTAATCCAGTTTTATTCTGTTTAATGTTGTTATATGTATATAATATATACAGTTATATGATATACCATTTTAAAAATGACAAATAAACCTTATTCTTATTCTTAGTAATAAAAGCTGGCATGATAAAGGTTTTTCTCGGAAAAGCCAAATGGAAAATAAGACCAACAATAACTATTTTACGAGGGAGCGCTTTATTTATCAGCGGGTGGTAGAAAAAGTTTATTGACCAATCATCACATTTGAAGCATGTGCCCAATGTGTTGCGTACTTTTCTTTATTATCTGTAAAACAATCGGCAAATACTTTATTTAATCAATTCTCACTTTTGGTTCACGTTCATTTTCTCCTTATATATATCTTGTCCCAATAAATAAATAAATACTCAAGTTCAATTACACTTTTGTTTTATCCTGGATTCTACTAGTACCCCTCCCCCCCTTCTCTCTCTCTCTCTCTCTATATATATATATATATATATATATATATATATATATTGCCCCAATACTCAATCGCTAATAAAATCCTTTTTGATTTATCCACACAAGTACAAATACATTTATTAAAATAGTAAAGAATGATACTTCAAATCGATTGACAGTTTTTTTATTTATTAATTCTTTATATCAATTAGGATCTCGGGCTTCTCTAAGAGATAAATAAAAAAACATCAATTCTCACAGTAGCGTCGTAATATATTTTTAATAATATCGTATATATCCGTATATATATATATATATATATATATATATATTCGTAAAATATTAATTTATACAGTAAAAAAATGAAATACACAATTTTAATACAAGGAATAAAAACAAACTTGTAATTCTATATTTTAGAGTGCAGAAGGATCAGAAATCGTTTGTTGGGTTGATCATATGCATTTTTAATAAGATACCTCAATCATTTTTAGATTTAGCTCCACATAATTTTAAGAAATATGTAAAAAACTTCTTTTTACAAAAGGCATATTATAATCTTGAAAATTATTTAAACGATAAAACTTTCATTTGGACTTGACACTAGTTGCTCACAGAAGCAATATATTACACATTCTAACACACAAAGCTATCTCTAAAAGAGTAACCGTTGAGTTTCTTGCCGGTTTCTTCTCAGCGGCTTCAACTTTCCGAACCGGTGGTAGATTTGTTACCAATAGAATATTTTGATTGTGATTTTAAATAAATATATTTCCTGATAAATTTTACAGCGTCATCTATTAAAAGCTCTAGTAAAAGGATTAAAAGTTAATTTCTATGGAACGTATTAAAAATTGCGTGCTAGACAGCGTAGCTATTTACTTTATCTTGTTTATATTTTTTGTTACTTATTTATCTTTGATAAGGCACGATGAGTAGCAGCTCATTAACGTCCGACTTCTGGGCACAGGCCTCCTCACTCATAGGAGAGAGGGTAATTAGAGCATAGACCCACCACGCTGCTCCAGTGCGGGTTAGCAGACAATTTAGGAGCATGGAGAATGCCTTACTTGGCGATCATTTACGCTACGAAAAGAATCACTTTCCTTAATAAGTGAGTGTATGAGTTTAGTAAAGGAAGTTTAGTGATCTAACACCATCTTCGTATAATTTAATAAATGAAACTGATCTGCACCCACTAAGTTTTAAAGTCTTTAACGAACAAAGATATTTCTACTAACTTATATTTTATTTTACTGTCACCTATTAATAATAGTAATTCTACTGGATAACTGTTGGTCTGCCTTATTAAAAACCGTTTAACTAAATTTATATATCAGATTTTGCTTTTGTATCAGCTTTACTGTAAAATTGTTGTGCAAAATGAAATTTCTCGCTTACAAATCGTTTCATCAATCTTTATATTAAATTTTTATGTTCAAACATTTTGTTTTTACGCGATACACAATAACATTCTTTAACAACAAGGAAGGGAACTGGAAATCTGAATACAAATATGCATTTCTTTGAGAACATTTTATTAATCTCAAAAAATATTCTATCACTTTTAATTAATCACGTTCGTCAGTTACATGGGTATATATCTACATTCGCAAATTTTATTTCGAACAAGAAATATAAAAAGGTAAAGGTAATACTTACACTGTGTAGCCTGGACAACTTAATCTTATGACATGAAGGAAACCTTTAATTCTTTTTAATGAGAATGATGGAGGTTCAGAGAGATTTTAGACGTTCAACGCCCAATGGGCGTTATTTGAAAATTAGACCTATTATACGGACAATAACGTCCGGGGAGACAGACGTAAATGTCGTAAACGACAGCTGTTGCCTATCTGTGAGGTATTTTGTTAATTGCAACTAATAAATCTACAGAAGCACCGTATATAAAAGTATATTTCTTAAGAAAAACATCTTAAATACCCACATTAATGGAGTTAAAATTTTAAATGCCTTTAAAACAATATAAATTTAAGAATCCTTTTTCTTATAGGTTCTATATGTAAATAATTTGTAGGAACATGTAAAGAATGTTTTCCTCAAAAAACACTTGTTGAGGATATTCATATATTTTTATTAATTAGTTTAATTGAATTTTAATAGGGTTAAGATATTTCAAATGTTTTGTTTCCAGTCATTCATAGGACATCCTCCTTTGCAAGAAGCTGCCCATTAGCAACGTGCTTCGGAAAGTTCCTGTACCAAATTGATGTGAGGAGTCACCCGCTTGTTATCAGGGTGGGCCAGCTACCGATTCAGCGCATCACACTGTGGCAGACTGTGCGGCCTGGGGACCTCAGCGACACCTTCTGGAGACGTTGATCGGTGGCAACCTCTCGTTGGGGCATTGTAGGCGCGATACTACCCCAGAGATGGTGGGCGGAAGTGGCCTTCGTTTGCAAGATGATAGCCTCGCAGAACGAAGCCCACAAGAGAGAGGGAGAATGCAGTGGATGCTCCCTCTCACCGCCAAAGGAGGCGGAATATAAGGCGGCACATATTTGCGCTATTCCTCCCGCCTCCGTTGGACTCATCCGGGACATCAGGGCAGAATACGAAAGCTGAACGCCTGGTGTCTCACTAATGGATGAAGAGGGTTCCGCTAGAGGTATTACGAGGCCCTTCCTTGCCGAGTCTCACATCAGGAGTGTGGTCATCGATCGGGGTTAGTGTGTAAATTGCATTTAGCAGCTACAAAAAATACTATTACCGTCCTGGGAACAAATCTCTTCACCCATAGGAGAGCATAGACAAGTGCAGTCGCTATTCCTTAACACTCATAGTGTGAAATCAATCCGACGGGATCGGAGAGAGATCAGGTGCAGGACTCGCGGCTTAACATGCTCTCCGAGCCACGGGGTTGAAGCATACCGCTAACTTCCCGACTTTGGGCAAATATTGAGAAAATCTTAATAGAAATCTCAATATCGATTTATGAATTCGTCCGATCCGGAACTTAAACTCAAAACCTCATGTCTGTTGCCAAAAATTCAACCAGTATTAGGGCCCAATATATTCAAAATATACATAGATACATTACTGCCAGTATTATGCTGAGTAAGTTCACTTCCATATAAAAGAACATTTCTCCGCTACATCTAAGTCGCACAATTTTATCACTACTCTCGTGTTTAAATCGTATTCGCCGCCAATATAACTTCTTATATACTGAATTAGATATTTTCGATCCCAAAGTAGCTAGTTTCCGTTTTTTTCGCTCTTTCAACTCGTCAATTTTCATTTTAACTGTTTTTCATAGTATAATTAATTTAATCTATATTATGTAATTACTGTATAAGCCTATTAGTGACGTTTATGTCATGTAATATTGTTCCTTGTTACCCTCTTTCTGTATTTGGAAATTTGTACATAAATGTTATCTAATGTATGTACAAGTACAAATTCAAATTATTTTTTTTTAAATATATTCTTTCAATGTAAGCCTGATGATATTGATAAAGAACGACTTACAATCTAAAATTACGAGGGTTTCTGTTCTAAAAAGCATCCATAGCAAACCCAGTCGAGTGTTTTTCTCTCATCATTATTACTATATATATATATTTACATTCACTCCCATGCCTTTTTATCAACTAAGTAATCCTTCATATTATGGAATGATTTCTCAATTAGTTTTCTTTTAATAAAAACTTTAAATTTATTTAATGACATCTTTATAACTTCTTCTGCAAGTTTGTTATAAAAACTTATACAGTATACGTAAAGCATATGATTGTCATTAGTCGAATTGATTTAAGATAGAGAGAGAGAGAGAGAGAGAGAGAGAGATAGAACATTTTTACTGTACACCACAAAAATAACACTAAAAATAGTAAATACAAAAAAGATCAGTATAATAAGGCGGCCTTTGGGTTAGAGAGATTGCTGATAAGTGAAAGGGGTAGAGCGTGGTGACATATAGCGGTGCAGAAATTTATGTAATAAATAAAAATACCTACATATAAGAATATAAATATATACACATATAGAAATATATATCTACAAAAGAAATGTGGTGAGTGGGTAAATCAACTCGGTCTGACTTGTCTTCGTAGTGCTGGTCGTTTTCCAAGACACGCCGGTATCAACGACATCATCAGAAGGACTCTTGTCACCATTAACGTGCCGGCTTTTCTGGAGCTTAATGGAATTGCACGTGATGATGGTAAGAGTCCTGATGGTGTGTTGTTGATGCCTTAGAAAAAAGAAGGTCGTTGGTGTGGGATGCTACATGTGTTGATACGCTTGCACCGTCTCACATTGACGTTACCCACAAATCAGCGGGAAACGCCAAGAGGCGCAAATATGAGAGCCTTGCTTTAGCTTTTAATAGATATTTGTGCCTTTTGCCGTAGAGACATTGGGACCGTGGGGTCCAGAGGCTAAAAGTTTTTTTTAAAGAAATTTCATTTCACTTAGTTGATGTCACCCGTGACCCTAAGGCCGGGTGGTACTTCGGACAGCGTATAAGTATCGCTGGTCCAAAGAGGTAACGATGCCAGCCTTATGGGCACCCATCCATTTGCTTCTAATGGCGCATGGTTAATTGTAATAAAATTATTATTAAATTTAATTCTACAAACGTATATACATAACATACATAGTCGTCCTATTCGGATAGAGACAGGCAATTTATCTTTACCTGTCTCTTAAAAATTGTGAAGGATTTAGCGTCTCTTATTGTTCGCGTCGTTTCACAAGTTAATTGCACAAACGGCAAAAGAGTGGCCGTAAAATTTTGTTGTGTGTGCTATTACATTTAATATAAAATTTTGGGATGGTCTAATAGATCTCAAATCCGACTGATGATATAGATACAAAATTGTACAAAGTTAACAAATGTGTCACTAAAGATAGAACCTGATCCTATGTAATCAACCTTTACTTGACAGGATATTGGTTCTTTCAAGAGCCATTAGGCATAGATGGTCTATTGCCTTTCTCAACTTCTCTGCCATTGTTTTAAGTTCGTCGGTCACTACGCTGCTATAAATAGTGCTTGAAATTTACTTTATATCACCGCCATTTATTATCTATTTATTATAATGTCATGTTTTCATAAAATCCAAAACAATTAGGTATTGTAATTATGCATTAATTTTTTATGATATTTTCAAGATACTTTATATGCATGTTGGTACAGGAAATTAGTTTTATGACAAAACATTCATCTATATATATAAATTTAATTTATGATAAAGAACGTCTCATGTTTCAGGTATATAAATGTTATTCATTATTTATTTCGAACACTTTCAGGTTGTTACATCTCGGGAACAATTTGCGATGCCAGAATGCCTCTCAAACTAAAGGGGAAAATATATAAGACAATCGTAAGACCTGTCATCCTGTATGGATAAGAGTGCTAGACCACCAAAGGGGAGAATGCAAGGAAATTGCATGCACCGGAGATGCGAATGTTGAGATGGATGTGTGGAGTGACAAAATTAGATAAGATTAGGAATGAGTATATTAGAGGCAGTGTGAAAGTAGCATCAGTGACCGAAAAGTTAAGGAGTGAAAGGCTATTTTGGTATGGACATGTCAAGAGAAGGGAGAATAGCCATGTATGTAAGAGATGCCAATATATGATGATAAGCGGCAGGGCCGGGAGAAGGCGACCAAAAAAAGTGTGGAAAAACTGAGTGAAATAGGATATGTGAGGGGTGTGGATGTAGAAACGAGAGCGTATAGAGTGAAGTGGTGAAAGGAAACATGCTGTGCCAACCCCATCTAGTGGGATAAGGGCAAGAAAATGATGATAACTTCCAGATTATGACAAGAAAAGTCTTTAAAGGTTCACAAATCTCTCCAATAAAAGTGTGCACAGAGGCAGCATTGTTATTTTATCCCAGTTGAATTAATTTTTGACATTGCATTAATTGTTAACAACAATTTTTGTTCGGGAATCGTCGAAGTGTCATCGATAGCTTAACTTTTGGTTTTATTGGTGATAGTTTGGCGCTTGACTGTGGTCACACCTGATGATAAGTGATAATTTAGTCTAAGATGAAAGCGCGCTAATCTGGTAAGAGGCGATATACTTCATAAGGTTTCTACACAGCATCGTACCGGAACACAAATCTCTTTGTTTGGCGATACGTCTTTGCTGGTACTATTAGCCACGGCCGAAGCCTCGCACCATTCTAGACTCAGACAAATTAGAAAATACATTTTTCTAAATTCGTCTACTGGGGATCGAACCTGGAACCTCTGCTAAGAAAGCGAATACTCGCAATACTGCGCCAGTGAGCCGGTCGCGGTTTTCGGGATCCACGCTCTGTTGCATTCCCCCGCCATCTTGAATTTAATAGTGATTATTTTAATAATACAAAAACTCGCTTTTTCATTTTACGCGAAAAGCTAATAATGTTCAGAATTAAATTTTTCCTACAAAATTTAACATTTTTATTAGAGTCAATATAGTTCGAACTAGACACAAAAGAAGAGGTGATTTTTTATTTAGACAAAATCTCCTTTATTTTCAATTTTTTGTTCATAAATAATAACTGATAATCGTTATATCATATATTTCAAATTTCATTAGACACACAAAAAATAACTTTTAAAAGCGTTTCAGGAAATACTGTTCACTTAAGACTTTAATTTGTGTTTAGTTATTATCAGGAAGCTAAGCAGCGAACGTCCACTGGTTTATTTTATATTTAATTCAACAAAATTTTCCTATCAGTATTTTTTTTTATTCAAATAATATAATTATATTTGTATTAAACAAAAGCTGATGGCGTATTTTGTAATCAAAGCTTTATTTTAAAATCAACACCCAAGTGAAATGAATCACATTTTAAAAAAGAACTTGGACAAAAGCAGACTTCATTAAGTGCAACTGCGAAGATAAATGTCTTTACAATTTGTAGGCAAGGTTAAAAATTCGAGGCGTATAGCTAATTTTATGATAACAACTTCAAAAAGAATAATTAAATAACCCAAAAATTACAGAGGATTTTTATTACAAAAACTTGAAAGAACGCCGTAAAATTTAACAACGATAAACATTCTCATTATTTTCTTTATAAATTTGTAAAAGGGCGCTTTTATTATGCTTTTAACGGTTCAATTATGAATTATTAATATTTATATAGGACGGTGACCAGTCAAACATAACCTCTTTTGAAACTACCATTGCCAAATACATAATAGTTAATACGCAAGACACTTTAAATGGTTTAAATGTTTCGGAATCGGTTACATGAACAGTATAATTTTTATCATTATCTATTTCATCTGATTTTTTTTTATCAGCAACCACGTTTTACATCACCACAAGAAAGCACCCACTGGTGACCCATGAAACTAATTCATTCCTATTTTATTTAACATCAAAACATACATAGCATCACGCCTCATTTCCACAGGAGTAGGCAGAGACTATGTCCTTCTTCTTGCCACGATCCTTGCATTTCTCCTTCGCTACTTTCATTCTCACTAAACCATTCCTACAAGTTCGTTGGTTTAGAGTACACTTGATCTAGCCCTTATTTATCTAAACTAATAACATCAGTTACATACAAGAATATAAATAAATAACAAATAAAATTAATTAAATCAAATAATAAGCCGCATCCAAATTGCTGTCCATAGGGTGAGTTCCTAAAATACTGGCAACATTACCTCTTTGGATAGCTAACTCCTCTCATATATTATATAAGCTCATCCTTTGCCCGAGGTAAGCGCCAGCTTTGAGGTCACTTGTGGAATCCAGTAACCGCTTAGAAAGATGTTTAAAAAATATTTTGGCTTCAGAGCCCCACGGTCCCATAGTTTCCACGCCAAATGGCAGAAATATGTGATCTTGTGTAATAGATCCATATTTCTGCAATTTTTTAATTTCGGCGTCAGTCGCCACAATACCAGGCAACGATGAAGATAATTTTAAATGTGAAGGCGCCATGGTATCAACACAAGTCGCATCCCATACCAGGCACCTTCCATTCTTCCATGGAATTAATTATTATTGAAAATGTCCTGGATTTGGTCTAGAAATATTAGTCTTGGTTTCCCCTTCCAACTCTCCCATTCACTCTTGACTCATAAATTTTTTTTGTCAGTCTCCTTTCATTCATTCTCTCCACGTGCTCAAACTTGCTAACCATACCTTTCTCAATTTTAGTCACTACATCTTCTTTTATACCACAACGTTATTTAAGGAAACTATTTATTTACTACTAGCTGATCCAACATACTTCGTACCGCCTCAGAATCAATAAATAAACTGAATGATAATTGCAGAATGTTTCAACTTTAGAAAAAATTCTGGTCAAAATTTAATCGAAACAAAAGCTTACGCATATATTCTCGCCAAAGTCCGTAAATATTAGAGTTGCGATCAGAAATTGTTGGTTGTCAATGACTAATGTCAAAAACAAATGAAAAAAAAAACAAATTTCTTTTTAATTTAATTTGATTTCTAAACGACGAAATGAACTTTAAACATTTTATATTGAAAACATAAAAATAAAATAACTTCGTAACTTTGGATTTTAATTCGTTTAGAAATAATATGAGAAATAGAAATAATAGAAATTATAAAAGAAATAATATATAACACCTAGATTTGACGATTCAAAACGATTTTTGTAAAGATTTGACGATTTGCTGTAAAAGTGTACTTGAATGAAGAATATTTCAACTTCAATATACTCTGCTGTATACCACGAGGCATATATATGTAGATGATATTTATACATAATATATTAAAACATAATAATGCTTTTTTTAAATAAATAACAACTTTACATTTTATAAATTGTTCCACGTTAAACTAATAAATTGAGTAGGTTGAGATTCTGTTTGGGTGATGAACTAAAGCAATAAGTTGAAAACAAATTTCCCTCAAAAGAGAAAACAAAAGTCATTTGTAATAAGAAGTTTCTCTGAAAAAAATTAATGGCTTCATCGAAGAATAAGGGCTATTTTTGTAATCAAGGAAAGTTAATCCTTAAGTTAAAATAATAATTTTTTATTTCTTTTTCCTTAGTTTTCTATTTCTTCTCATTTATATATTTACAATCCATCAGATGTTAGAAGATGGTTTTGAATCTTGATTCCTGTGAGTAAGGGATCTGTACCCAACAGTGGGATTGTGTTATGATGGTCACACGAATTAATATTTTTAAATGTTGTACTAGAATTATATAACAGTTGTTAATATTATTTTTATGAAATAATATTATTTTCACATCACTTAATGTTAACAAATTGTGGTTACATGAAGTTTCATTAAACGACGAGTAAAATGATATCGTTAATGAGGTTTGACGCAACGTGAATACGTTATGTACGCTGAGGTTTTCTTGTTTTATTTAAACAAACATGTTCTCATATCTAATTAAAATATATTAAATAACAATTAATGTAACCATAAACAATCCATTTTACTACAAGTTTGCAACATTTTACTCTATCCGAATATATCTATCTATGTTTTTATCCAAATAGTAAAAATGGGAAGGGAGCTTTGTTTATCTGACAGTTGGCCACGACTAAAGCGTTATACAAATTTTAATGAAATTTGATAAATACAATATACGAATAGGTAAACAGGACCAAGGAACGTTACCATTTTAGATTGTACCTATATTACTATGAGCTTTATCTTAAAATAATTGCACAATTGTAATAAAATGGATTGTTTGTGGTTACATTAATTGTCACTAAATATATTTGTTTTAGAATAGTACATAATACACACTTAGATATATATATATATATATATATATATATATATATATATATATGTATGTATATCCTGTTCAAACTTAAAATCCTACATATTTTCGTTACTAACATACTTTTTTGTTCGTCCACTTCAAAATTTTGGTACATAAATAAATAAATCGTTTCTGCGAATAATTGGACAGCACTATTTATTTGGAACCTAATGTAAAATTTTTAGAAGGGCATTTTCATGTAATGACTTTTAGAAGATCGTGTCCGCTGGCGGAGGAATTGCCTTGTAACTTTCATAATATATTAAAGTAAGGTAAGGTAAATAGCAGTCTAATTACTAAAAATAGTATATCAAATGAATAAATAACGAGTGGCAAATTAAAATGTCACATGTTATTTATAATGCTAAAACTACCTAACCTGCAAACAAATTAGCATAAGAGACACTGCACATCTTCGTTATCTGACCTACAAAAGTTTCACTTCAAAAAACACAAAATTTAAAACAGCTGACACCCGGTTCAACGACCCCTAGCTGATACTACGCGGCCGCCGCTACTGCAGGCTGTAATTTTTATGAAACTATCATTTCATTGAACTAAGCTTTAGTTTTAATTTTTAAAACGTTTTAACAATATTTTTTTTTATTAGGATCGATTTTTTCCGTCCCATCAGCAAAGGTGTCACTACTACTATCATCTGTGTTCGTTTTCGGGAGCGGTCTAACCAAACTAAAAAGTTGTTAAGACGTATAAAAATAAATGAATGAAAGTAATAAAATACGTTTCAATCAAGTTCACCTTATATTAATGACGGCAAAATTTAATAAAGAAGTTTTTAATAACACTTTGATACACCGGATTAGTCCCTTGTCAAGAACTATAGCGGCAGGCTCCAGTAAATCCAGGCTAAGGAGGGGTAGTAAATTATATTAGTTAAAGCTTTCCACGGCTTTCATGAAACCCACGGATTTAAACTGTTTCGTAAATACTCACTGGTCTGTGCATTGAATATACTCTGTACATTCAAGATAATCAGTAGTGTATTGTCGAGTAAGTCGATCTCAACAGATTATATAGTGTTTTCATGACAGAGCAGCTGCGAAAAGGAAATAGCATACACAGATATAAATATTTTCAAAATAAAATTGAACAGAAATTTATCAAGTTAATATATATACACAGTTTTAAGTGAAGAAGTAAACATTTGTGTTTTTGTTCGTATGTTAGTAACGTTTTCACACAAAAAGTACCGGTTTCAACATTTTTTTCACCATTAGAAAACTGCATTTTCATTGAGCTACAAAGGCTATATTGCTTTCTCAGAAAAAATAGAGATCCCTTATAAAAATGCATTAACACAACCCAAGGTGTGAAGGACTTGGTCACATAATATCTGTCATCGCATGCACTGGGGAATCTATTGATGATGGAGCAATAAAATGTTCTACAATATTATAGACGGTGTTAATATCTACAAATAAGTCGGGAATACCATAACGAACTAATGCTATGTACGGTAGCTATGCCACTAAAATTACTTTTTTACATTTTCAAAGTTAATAAAAGTGGCGACAATAATCACTCCATATTATTTATACCTCTATATTTATTCATACTTTATTAAATATGATATTAAATAGCGTTTCAATACCTGCAAAACACTTTTCAAAATATTAAAATCCAACATTCCGACAAAAAGATGTAACGAATTTAAAAATGCCAATCTAAATGAAATTGTAGCGACGATGTTTTTTGATTTAAAACTTCATTTTCACAAAGTAATAGTAGTTCTTGTCACAGGTTCAGAGCGTTTAATTCTTTGTGACGCTAAATAACATTTTATTTCTTTGTTAAAGTGAATAGTTGTTCAAGAAATTCGAAATTTAACCAATAACTTGCATAACTCCTTTCTCCTACGGCAAGGCCCAAACAAATAATTTAAGCCTTAAATTCTGTGAGAGCCGTGTATAATCTTGATTAATGTGATTTTACCGTCACTTCTGAAATGGATTGGAGTCAGCTGTTATAACATTTTACGAGGTGCTAAGCTTTGTACCTAAATGTTAGCGAAAATTTGTTATACAAGGCCATTACGATTTGTGTTGCCTTTGAGTTCGACTACAGTTGGCATTGGGGATGAACAGATTACAAACATGTATGTAGTTCAAAACTCAATCTTTTTTGAAGTAAAACTTCTTTACATACGCTTGACTGAGAAAGCTGGCGAATGTGTGACAAGAGCGTTACAAAAAGTTGGGGCGCGGTGAACGGAAGATGAGCTCGCAACTATATCTATATATTTCACTACAGTCGTGTGGTCAAATATAGATCTTCCACATGTTATTTATCCTTTCTTGTACGCCACGTTTAAAAATGAAAATTATAGACTTAAGTATGTAAATTACTGGTGGCTATAATGCGGTCTTGCCACTTAACAGCGATTTCTTCCAAACAACCTTAAGGAAGGAGACTTATGCCGTATTTCACCAACATCCTCTAAAATATCACATAGTAACTATACAAACGGTCCCGTAATTGGTCCCTAAATATCCTTAAAGGTCATATAAAGTTTAGGTGTGGGTAAATTGGGTACCAGTTATATTATTTCCAATGTCCAACCGGTGATATTAAAGAACGACTTCAAATATAAAGTTACGAGGGTCATCAAATCCACATTCGCATTAAATATTTATACAATCAAACAAAATAAAGTATTTGTGATTTGGAGTTAACAACTTGCTTACTGTTAGTGCCGCCTAATCTCTAAATCAGCTTGACCGAATTTAAAGTTACTTTGACTAGCAGATAGCAGACTTTAGGCGTAACTTAGATTACCTTTTTTTAAAAGTAATAACCTTAACAAAATTGGCACACACAGTGCGTGCCCACACGGATGTTCCACAATTATAATAAGTGTATAAACGAAGTTGCGTGGATCAGCTAGTGACGTTTAACCAACAAACCGTCGCAATTCATTGCGAAGCACTATCTTTTATACTTTTTACTTTAAACTTGTGTAAGATTAACATTATACATTTTATAATAAAATAAGTGATCATATTCTTGTCAATACGACTAATGCAGCGGGATCATTGTTGATATAAGATTTCATAGTATTTATCAATGGAAATTTAAACCGCTTTCCTAAATAGTGGTTTTTGTAGATTTTACTTTCTTAATCGGCTCCGGTAAAACGAAATACGCAAAGTTAAAGAAAATGGAAAATACAAAAATGGTACATTGTAATTACCAAAGATAAGATGTGAATAAAGCATAATCTGCGTTTTTAATTTGCATCATTTTTCTACGGAAAGCTCATTAGGGAATCAAAGAGATTTATGACAATAGACATTATCTTCACAATAGCAGATCTTGGGAGATCAGCGCTCAATGCAGTAAATTGCTTATCCTCTCCAAATAGCGACATCAAAGTCCTTCACAATAAGCTTGATGTATACAAAAGGGGTGAGAGCCATCTTTATCGTATAATACACAAATGATTTCATATAAAAATTTACATTTAACACTCGTATTGAATTAGATAAAATTGTTTTTCGGTATTTATTTTTCTGACATCATTCTCTTTATAATTTTTAAGTTAAAATTTTTAATATAATTTGACGTAGGAAGTTTTTCTAAATACGATGATAAAAAACAACAATATCCTAAAATAATGTATTTTCATGTATAAACAATTGAAATCGAAAAATCATGCTTTTTCATTTTGATCAAACATTTGTTATTAAATATTGCTAATACGAGTAGAATTATTTATTTATTTGACTTTATTGCACTCATAAATACTGAAAAAAAGAAACAAATTTACATAAAATTAAAAACAACAACCAATATTTGGCAATAGGCGCGCAAAGGCGGTCTTATGTTATAAACAATCTCTTCCAGATAACCTTTGGCGACACGAGTAAATTAAAAAATAAGAATGGGATGGTACAATTTAAGATATTTGTGGGGAGAACAAAATATATACAAAAGAATAGAAAATGGGGGCTTTTATTTAATATTATATAGTTAATTATTTTGTTTAATGTTATTTTATAAGAAATTTTATTGGAAAATAACATTTTAATGGAATCGAGTAGAAAATACAATCATAAGATACACATTGAAAATGAATATAAAAAACTAAGAAGCAAATGAATTCTGTGCTAATATTTCTAGCAACAATATATAGGAAACGGTAAAATAAGATCAACTATCCGTGATGATGAACTGCCTTTCATTGAATACTAGAATCCGAGAGACAATGTGACCAATAATTCAGGATTAGTGATAAAATTCAATAAATGAACACTTCTCTGAAAGATAGCAACAAACTTTATATCTACTTATTACTCCATTTCACAAAAACCTAAACTATTTGTGTATTCAGCGTGGCAAATATTTTAATACTTATGAATGATTAGAAAAAGCTGCACCGAATTTTAGTGACTCCTGTCGCCCATAGAAGATGTTTTTTCCAGCTCTATTCCACTCCAGCCTTTTACAAGCTCTCACTCTCAAACAACGAAACAACAATGTAATATTTCTAGTTCATGTTGTTCGTGTAAGATGATCCCGGTAGAGCCGCTGCGATTTTGTCCTGCATTCGAATACTGTTAGGGACTACTACTGTGATAAAGGTATTGTTCCTATAAAGGCATTTTCTACACATAACCATCACTATACAGGACAAACCTGCAATTGTTTTTGCCTTAAATTGCCCATATATGGATCGGTCGCTCGATCATATCTTATCCAAATTACCTCCAATTTTACGTAATTTCTTTACGTAGATTGTGCCTTCTTCAGTTTTTAAACTTTTCGTAGAGCATGAATGTCTACTGTGTGTAAGAATGGCAGAGTTATTTGTATTTTTTTATGACATATAAATTCAAACATGATTGAACCATAATTTTTGATACATTCCAAGATACTAACATGCTGTCCTGTTATTGATTTTTATATATAATTGTTCAGGAGAACTATTTTTTTTAACTTGGCGGTACATCTTTGATGGTAACTAACCAAGGTATTTCTATCCAACAGTCCGATTTCCTTCATTTGTCTTTATGATTCAAAGCTGGGGCTTCGGGCAGCGGTTAATTATTTTACTCTATGTTAAATTAAACTATTCATCTTTATTTTTTTAGAGTCTCTCACTAATTTCTAGGTTAAGTATAACTATTCTAATTATATTACACACTTTCTATGATTTTCAACATAATACTAACGTTGATACAAACTAAGCCACTAGGCGAATGTTCCTCCATTCCCCTTTGCCATCTTTCTTATACCAACTTGTAAAAAACTCCCCACTCAAAAATAAAACGACGACTAAACAGAAGTTGATTAAATTTGAGAATTTTCGGTTTTGCATTCAACCGGATATAGCACATGTAAACATTTTACTGGTATAATTACAAAGACCTTAGCATAATAAACAAATATAGTAATTTAATAGCAATCCACAAGTAAAATAACAATGATCGCTAACAATATGAAGTAGCCCTTTAATATCTCCGGCCTTATATTTCTTTTCTCTTTTCTCTATATAGAATTTGGTCTAATACAGCAATAGAATAAAAATCTTTTCGTTCACGGATAGCCAATTTCAAATTTTAGTAAAAATTTATAGCACCTAGAATAACAAATGTATTTAAACGATAAATAACGCCCAGCTTTCCTTACAATACCATATATATGAACGAGTCGCACAACACGTAAATAATATGTCTATAAGGTCGTGCAAGTTCATACAAGGCATTAAAAATGTTGGAAACCGAATGAACGGTATGTCAAGGCATAAAATATGAATAAATAATAGTAAATAGACTTCATTTTGAATAAAAAGTAAAATATAATCAGAAATGAATCATTTATAAAACAAACCACCACTCGTGCCACTTAAAATAATAATAGATTTTTAGACTTATTTTTTGTTCTCTACTTAGTGCTGTCAATACTTTAAAATACAAACCTTGGCATTTATGTTATAGGACTTGGTATAGTTGAAAAAATAAAATTAGTATACAAAAATGACACTTTTTAAACGGAAGCCGCCGCCCACCCCTTCAATTTAGAAAGATACTTTAATTGCTTGAAGTTTTCAACGAAGTTTCGAACGAAATATACTCATAATTATTTTGCATTTTGATAGTGCACATTTACAATGTCTTGTTATTTGAATAAAAATCAGTTGTTTTCGTTTTATGATTTTATTAATCACAGATAAAAAAGGTAAATAAGGACATGAACGCCCTACTGCTGAGCACAGGCTTCTTTACTTATAGCAGAGAGTTTTTAGAGCATCGGCACACCATGCTGCGTACATAAGTGCACTCTCTCATCTTCCAATTGGATGCTAATCCGACATGACCAAAGAGAGATCAGCCGCAGGACTGATTGCTTAACGTGCTGTCCCAGACAAGGAGGTGGACACTGTCAACTTCTCTATGAAGTGCAAACACGACGAATTTCTGAACAGAAACCTCAATATTCAACCCAGGATCTCATGTCTGTAGCCGAACAAGCTGACTAGACCAATGAGGCAGTTAATCACGAATCACTGATATTTGTGTGTAAATGTGTAAATAATATAGTACAATATTTACCTGTGAGGTCGCCTCTCTTCTTCGGATTCTTCTTTCAAAAAAGAAGGCTGTAAACTGAACCGACGACGGAACTGGTGTCTGCCTTTCATGTTTTTAAATTCAATGTCCACTTAACACATAATATTTTCACAGAGAAATGTGTACGTTAAATGCCGAGACGCGATTTCCCCTGGGCACTGTTTCAATACGTGTATTACAGAGAGCGGTCGGACGACGAATGACGACCAGGACGCTTCGGGTACCTAACACTTCATGGCGCTTGAAAATAATCCTTTTACCACTACGACAATACCGCAAACTTTTATATCAGCACATACATACACATTTTAACATATAAACTATAATATAATGTCGCGTATTAAATGGAGGTTAAGCCAAAAAGTATCGTTAATTGAAATTTATTACCACACCCGGTTCAAAATGTTTAATACGCAATATACTCTGTAAAAATCGATTTCTACATTGTTTTATCGCACCTATCGAATTTGGTGATAAATTTTGTTTTGTTTTAGCTATTTAAGTATATCGTTAGGTAGCTATATAAATACTAGCCTAGGAAATTCCGTACTTAGTGTTTAACTACATTGCGAGTCCTTTGCTGAATTTCAAGATAATCGCAAATAGTTTTTAAGACTGAGTTTAGTGATCTAAAATCTATCTTAGAATTATTGCCTTACTAAATAAAACCGGTTTGGGGATAAGTTACTAAAAAATGGTGATGTAAGAAGGAAACCAAGTACATAATAAGGGCTTTAATCAACTTTTCAGTCTGTTTTTAGATTACACACCCTTAGTAATTTTAATTAAGCTTAATTAACTAATAATCGTATTAGCGACAAATTAAACAGCTCCTCTATTGAAAGTTCTCTTATTTTATTAAAATAATGTCTTTTTTACGTTTATGCTACAAATACTGCATTTATTTGTATATAAATAAAAAAGACGAGTTTAATATAACAAAAAAGACGAGAGAAATGAACATAAACAACACAATTCTTCAGCTAAGTGTAGATCAGTATGTAAATATATTTATTTGATAATAAGCCTTCTTTTAGATGCATTTTATATACTTTCTTTTGGCATCTAGAAGTCCCGTTACTAGGTATACGATTTTATTATAAGAGCAAATCCCATTACTAATAAAGGATTTGCGTGTTTTTGCTAATCTTAAGAAGTCCGAATGTAGTTTTTCTCATCTTCTTGTGTTGATCCTGTAAAAGTTTTGTTCTTTATGTATATTACTTGTTATATCTATAACATTCGATAATTCGTATAACTTAAATATAAGAAATATACCAGCCGTAAAGAAAATACAGCGAGTTCTATACAATACATTTTATACGCGGAGAAAATCCAGATGGGACTTCTTCAATTACTGAAAGGCTCGATAGACGTTCAGCCTGTTGCTTCAATATGGCGTATGTAGGTAGCTAGTACGAAATTTGTATGAAACACTTACACTAACTTTAACTGTACTTTTAATAGGCTATTCGTTAGAAGATTGTTTTAAATGAGAAATTTTGAAATTCTTTATCTAAAATATTAAGAGAATACTTCTTGTATCATGAATTTTAGGGTGAGTTTTAACATTTAGACAATCCAGCCCAACTTCTGCAGCGTAGTGGGTCTAAATGTTGAAATGTTTTTCTATGTACTTATATGAATTATGGCAATTTGAAACCTTTAAAGATAAGTATAGTTATAATATGAGATTTAAATATACACGATCCAATTAGGTAGGTCCAACTTCGAAAAAGAGATCAATCGCCGAATCCAACTAGGATGGGCCGCGTTCGGAAAACTACGGGACATCTTTTCACCCACAATTCCTCAGTGCCTGAAGACTAAGGTCTTCGAACAGTGCGCGTTGCCAGCGATAACATATGGTTCCGAGACTTGGCCGCTGACTTTGGGGCTCGTAAGAAGACTCAGAGTCACTCAGCGGGCAATGGAGAGGGCTACGCTTGAGGTTTCCCTAGATGATCACAATTAGAAATGAGGAGATCCGTAGGAGAACTAATGTCACTGACGTAGCCTACTGATTTGCAAAGCTGAAGTGGCAATGGGCAGGGCACATAGTATGCAGAACCGATGGACGTTAGAGCCCGAATGTACTAGAGGAGCGGCCTCGCACCGGATATAGCAGCGTCAGCAGACCCCCCACCAGGTGGACCGATGACATCAGGCGGGTCGCTGGATTTGTGGAATTCATTAAGAGAGCTCTTTGTCCATCAGTGGACGTCCATCGGTTGAGGCAACGAACCAACACATATTTATAAATTTTACATAGACTTGAATAATTTTAAATTATATGCTTTTTGACAGAATATAATAATACTATAACACTTTATGATTTTTTTTTGTATTGGAAATTGTAATTATAAACTATATTGATATTATTGCACGCCATTGTATGTGTACTAAACTAAAAATGTAACATCCCTATTAACAACAGTGCCGAAATAAATGATTCTATTTGGTTTAGGAGGCATTTTTCCAACAGTGGGATTTCTAAAATCATTACCTAATTGTTTATAAGTTAAAGAAGGATTAAACTAGTTAGCCACCACTAACGTATGACTAAAAAGGAGAACATGAAATTCCACTAATCCCCAATTGCGTTGCGTAATGGGTTTTAGTTTTGAACCCTTTAATAATTTCCTTACAATGTCATGTTCATAGGCTGTTACTTAGTTGTCTATATATTTAAAAAATGTCTGAATAAATTTCCTAAAAGTCAACTATTGATATAAAAGACAAGAAAACCAGGCAATATTCGTAGTGGGTTTTACTTTGCCACTCTCCTTTGTGAGTGAGAAGCCAAATATCCAGCAATGGGGCGTTTCTAGACTGTTGCTGAATTGATCATATTTACAAAAAGGGTTGAACAAATAACTACAATTGAAGTCGTTAAAGAAGACGTCAATATGTAAAAGTTATCACCTAATGCCTTACTTGCGATATCCATCGTGTTGATGGCAGTGATGTCCCATTAACTGTAATTTATTAGTGAATCGTTAGCTTAAGAAGCGAATAGTAACACACCCTGTCTAGTCTATATTAATTACGACTATGATGCTTGATCCCAAGATTTATGGCTTAGTTGATAAGCCTGGCTTTCTTAATAACCTGACAATTTTAGATAATTTCTATGGTTGCAATTTGTTAAAAGGATCCTTAAAATTTGAATTTAGACATAAAATATTAATGAAAGAGAATATAGGGAGGGCGCAATGTAACGCTATCCAGGACTCTTTAGTAATCTTCTAACTTTCAAACACAATTAAAAAGCTCTGCTTTTGGTGGGTTTGTAACGGTCAAATAGATACTTTTCCCCACATATTCAGTAAATGAATAACGGTGATAACATAGAACAACTTTAAATTACGGAACGACTTTAAACTGAAAGTTACGACAGTACCTTCACGCCCTTTACTGAGAAGAAACTAAAACAAATACAATGAAGTCAATAGTCCTGTATATCTCTTAATGTAATTCAGGCGTTAAACTTAAGTGGTATATATATTAACTAGCAATGCCCCGCGGTTTCAGCTGCGTAGATACCGATGTCGTAAAAGAATAAGTCGGACTATACATTTATTTTCGTTATCATAAGTTTTATTTCACTGACATTTTAATTACTTCCATTAAGATTATTAGATACTAACATTCATAATCTATTCAATATACGGATTTCACTTTAAAACGAATTTATATCTAAGTGATAAATTTTTAAATTCGTAACGTCATTTACGTATAATGTCCGACATTAGTATAGAAAAATTCTTGTTTGAAATAATTATTTAAATCCCTCCAGTCAATTTTAGTTTGATTAAAATAAAAACAGTATAGGTACATCGGTAGGTTTCATTGGTATCCTTAGAATATGAGCTAACTCACCGGTCACAGGCCCAGTATAAGGGTCGCTACAATTTTGTTTGAAATTTTTAAATTCTTTATTTTTTTCTAATGAAAAGTAGTTATATTGGCACAACTACAGTAGTTGGACTTATGGTATTGCGGAATTTTTGTAGATACGTTCTATAATACAGTAGAACCTTTTTTTGTGCTATCATCAATAGTTTCGCCAGCGCACGCGATGGCAGATTTTATGTCACCAATTATTATACCTTGGGTTGTATTAATGTATTTTTATTAGGTGCCCCTATTTTTTTTTTTTTTTTAGAAAATATTATAGCCTAAGTCGCTCAGCGCAGCTTTCTAAAGCTGAAAATTTATTTACATACAAATGCATAAATGTACCCTCTTTATAATATTAGTTTCGATAAATCGTTGTAAATAATTAATACAAGTCGTTAAGTAGTTCTCCTGTCAACTTATTTACTTAAGCTTTGTACAGATGACGTTATACTTTGAATCCCCCATTTAAGTGTGCACAGAAAAAGATGCGTTTGTATATTTATAAACTAGCTGAACCCGGAACTTCGTCTGCGTCGAATGTTTTTTTGGTAGCATTTTCATTAATTTAGACAAATTGTCTTACAAGTAAGAAACATACCCGCACTGCCCTTGGAGAGTGGAATTTCCTAAAATTTACTTTTGATAGTTTCCATTATGTCAAAAGATAATTTCTGACTAAGATTTACATATTATAAAAGATATAGTTTGTAAATGTGAAGTATGATTTTTTTTTAATGTGAAAATTTGATTTTTTTTTGCGGGTAGAATTTCATAAAATCCGTTATTAGTTGACCTCTACTCGGCAAAAGGAATATTCGTTCCAAATTTCAATTCGCTACGCCTTATGTTTCCAGCGATATCGTGATGAGTGAATAGACACCTGGATATCTCTTATATATGTCGGAGAATAAGAGAGAACGGAGAAGAATATAGTACAGGGGCGTAGGGTTCTCCGCCGACATCTTTATTAATTGGATCCATTATTTAATTTCTTATGGGCGTTCGTGGGTAAGTTGGTGCAATCAAACACTGTTAATTAATTCGGATTATAATGTTGAATCACTTAATGTTTCCGATATCAATTTACACAAACTCATTAACAATAATAGCTAGGAACGTGACGGTTTCAATAGTCGAACACTCCGGCCGACCGCCACTCGAGAACTGCAGCGAGGCGCCGGACTGACACTAATTGACTCTGCCCCCACGCCGATACACACATGGCGCCAGCGTTCCACAGACTATTACACACGGACCAGCGATCCACGGACTCTTGCACTCCGACATATATATATATATATATATATATATATATATATATATATATATATATATATGTCGGAGTGCAAGAGTCCGTGGATCGCTGGTCCGTGTGTAATAGTCTGTGGAACGCTGGCGCCATGTGTGTATCGGCGTGGGGGCAGAGTCAATTAGTGTCAGTCCGGCGCCTCGCTGCAGTTCTCGAGTGGCGGTCGGCCGGAGTGTTCGACTATTGAAACCGTCACGTTCCTAGCTATTATTGTTAATGAGTTTGTGTAAATTGATATCGGAAACATTAAGTGATTCAACATTATAATCCGAATTAATTAACAGTGTTTGATTGCACCAACTTACCCACGAACGCCCATAAGAAATTAAATAATGGATCCAATTAATAAAGATGTCGGCGGAGAACCCTACGCCCCTGTACTATATGCTTCTCCGTTCTCTCTTATTCTCCGACATATATAAGAGATATCCAGGTGTCTATTCACTCATCACGATATCGCTGGAAACATAAGGCGTAGCGAATTGAAATTTGGAACGAATATTCCTTTTGCCGAGTAGAGGTCAACTAATAACGGATTTTATGAAATTCTACCCGCAAAAAAAAATCAAATTTTCACATTAAAAAAAAATCATACTTCACATTTACAAACTATATCTTTTATAATATGTAAATCTTAGTCAGAAATTATCTTTTGACATAATGGAAACTATCAAAAGTAAATTTTAGGAAATTCCACTCTCCAAGGGCAGTGCGGGTATGTTTCTTACTTGTAAGACAATTTGTCTAAATTAATGAAAATGCTACCAAAAAAACATTCGACGCAGACGAAGTTCCGGGTTCAGCTAGTTTATAAATATACAAACGCATCTTTTTCTGTGCACACTTAAATGGGGGATTCAAAGTATAACGTCATCTGTACAAAGCTTAAGTAAATAAGTTGACAGGAGAACTACTTAACGACTTGTATTAATTATTTACAACGATTTATCGAAACTAATATTATAAAGAGGGTACATTTATGCATTTGTATGTAAATAAATTTTCAGCTTTAGAAAGCTGCGCTGAGCGACTTAGGCTATAATATTTTCTAAAAAAAAAAAAAAAA
>JACTOM010000152.1:4801508-4831433 GCA_015832385.1 Elymnias hypermnestra | reverse complement strand
AAACACAGGGGCGTAGGGTTCTCCGCCGACATCGTTATTAATTAGATCCATTATTTAATTTCTTATTCTGTGGGCGTTCATGGGTATTGTTGGTGCAATCAAACACTGTATTAATTAACTCTGTTTATAATGTTCAATCACTTAATGTTCCCGATATCAATTTACACAAACTCATTAACACTAATAGCTAGGAACGCGACAGTTTCAACAGTTGACTGTTCCGATCGAGCGCTACTCGACAACCGTCGAGTGACCCCCGCCGGACTGCCACCACTGACTCTGTCGACGCCGATAGATGGCGCCAGCGTTCCACAGATATCTGCCCTCCGACATATATATATACATATATATATATACACACATACATATATATAAATATATATATATATGTGTATATATATATATATATATGTATATATATATATTTTTTTATATTATGTTCGCTTTTCAATCGTTTGATAAATATTTGTAAGTCTCTCGTAGATTGTGAGATTATGAATAAATGTCTGTACTTTCATCAGTAACATTTTGAAAAGAATACGACAAAATAGTATTATATAAGACTAATTAAAATAAAATCATATTTAATAAAATAATGTATACTTTAACGTACATACATACATACATACATAGTATCATACGTCAATCCCATCGGTAGGAAGAGACAACGTCCTTCCACTTGCCACGATCCTAGCATATCTCCTTCGCTTCTTTCATTTCCATTAAACCGTTCATGCAAGTTCATCGGTTTAGTGTACTAGTGACCTGACCCTTATTTAAAATGTCCTGGATTTATTCCAGGAACGTTCGCCTTGATCTTCTCCCAAATTTCCCATTCACTCTTGACTCATAAATCCTTTTTGTCAGTCTCCTATCCTTCATTATCTTTTCGCGCCCAACCCATCCAAGCATACCTTTCTCAATTTTAGTCAGTACATCTTTTATTTACCAAAACGTTCTCTTATCACACTGTTTCTTACTTTATTACTTACACACTAAAAGTATCTGATACTGAGTAATTTTACATCTATTTTTATCGTCTTTTTCAATAAAACGTATTATCTATCTATTTAAATATAATTCTTTAATATATATAAATATAAGCAAAAAGTCATCTCACTTTTGATATAAATTGAACTACTATTAAATCTATCGTTTGTATATTTGTGCAATAAATATTATTAAAAATTACTTACCTATGTATAATATACAATAACAGATCACAGCAACATGTAAAAAATATATAATTATGTTAAAAATTGGGACCAGTAAAATCAATAAAATCTACTGATGCGATATACGTACGTAGTACGTATTAGTTTTGCAATGGATTCAAAAACATATAGTATTACATTTGTGTTTGCCTTCATTGTTATGATAACATTAACAAATGAGAAATTTGCATTATAAATTCGCAGTCTATTTGCAATTTTCCAGTTCAATTCCACTGGATACATTTGAATTATTAATTGAAGCCGCAACAATTTGGCTCAGCGTTTAAAGTTTATCATTTTAAAATCATCTACGAAGGGTTCGGACTTTAATGAATTTATTATTGCCATTTTAAATTCAAATAGGTATAGATATAATTAATTAATAATTAAAGTTGATATCGATTAACGTTAGGGCCCATGGCGACAGGATTGTAATCCAAGTGTGGAAGGAGGATCTTGAATCCAAGTGTGAACATGGTGGAGGCAATTTGTCCTCGCCTAGAACAATGGCAACCTAGGCAGCACGGATCCCTTTCTTTTAGACTGCTGCAGATGCTGACCCGACATGGATCTTTCCGTAAGTACTTGCATCAGATAGTGCAGCGTGAAGAATCACCTGTCTGCCATCAGTGTGGTGCGTCCGTCGATACGGTAGATCACACTGTGGCATAATGTCCGGTATGGGAACAGCAACGTCATCCTCTGGTGTCGTTGATTGGAGGGGATCTCTTATTGTCAAGTATAGGCTCACATATAATAGACTTTTGCGAGGATGTCATCTCGTTGAAGGAGGCAACGGACAGAGAAAGAAAAAGTGCTGCTAATGGCTCGCCCTTGCGGAGCCCGGCTGGTAGAAGGCGTCTTTTTGAACGCCTTTTGCCTCCTCCTTAAACTACTCTTTGCCGGTTGTATCCGGAAGTTTCAGAGCGAATGCGTAAGGGAGCCTCTGACACCTCCAATTCAGGTTGATGAGGGTGTCGCTGGGTTTTAGTGGGTATTCTAGCTAAGCTAGCGAGTTGAATACTTCCTGCCTCGTGGTAGGGGTGCGTAAAAGCATTCCCCAGCGAAAAAAAGTAGGGAACGTTAATAAAGTTCTAAAAAGGAATAATTTCTCACCTTTTCAAAAACTCTCTCGATAAATAAGCTCGATAGATAAGCGCGTTCATCCAAACAAATAGTTCTGTTTTATAAACTCATTACGGTTAATCATAGAGGCCAAAAACTAAATCTTTTTTGATAACAAGATGACCGGAATCCTCATAAATCTTTATGTAATTTAATTACCTGAAAAAGTATGCACAACGATCTTTCGGTTTTGAAAAAGTTAAGCAATAATAAATTAGACTATAATCTCTATATAATCGAAAAAAGTCGACGGCCTCGTTGGCGCACTTGCGCAACTACTCGCTTTGCTAGCAGGGGTCCAGGGTTCGATCCCGATCTGAATTCCGATACGATGCTGCTTAGAAATCATAAGAGATTAATTACCAATTACCAGATTAACGCGCTCCAATGTTAAACTATATCATCACTTACCATGAGGTGTGATCACAATTCCAGCAAATTGAAAAAAATACCTTAATAAATTGATTAATTGGTGCTGTGAAATACTGTAACTAGGAAAACTTAAATTAAAAGAAACGTTTACATAAATTGTATTTTGTATCAGAACGACCATTAAATGTTATCGTAAAATTTGCGACGTTACTGGACATCTTGTTAAAATTCAAATTTTAACTTTAATCGTAAAAAGTAAAGCCTCTTGAAACTTAAGGACTATGAATATTAATATTGCAAATAGTCTTTACCAACAAAAGAACCCCCAAAATTTGCGTAAGATTTCAAAGCTCTTTGAGTGAACATTTATGCAAATTATTCCGGTTGACAGTTTACGACTGTTTTGTATTTATGTGGTTTGTTATGTATTAATTATAAGACTAATTATAAATAAACTTTTAGCACAAGAAGCGTCCATATTGTTTTATTTTAAAGTAAATCGACTATTTTCCTTAATTAAATAATTTTACCGTTCCCAATTTTAAATTTACTGAATAAGTTCTTAATATTAGTTCTTTTTATATAAATATCTCGTTTACATTTTCAAACGTTAAAGTTTTAGCGAATGACACATGATATTAATACAGTTTTACATACAAATTGAGTTTGACTTTTCTAAAGTTATTTGCCAATAATGTTTAAATCAACAGAGTTTTGTAACATTTTTGCGATTTATATATTTTTCGTCGTATATGCTCAAGAATATTAAATTTTATGACTTATCTTCAATATATTAGACAACTGCAATATGTATATAACCTATTCTATTTTATATAATATAATCTAATTCATTTATAGTAAAAATAGTCAATATTAAAATTTTAAAAATATATTATTTACGGATACATACCACGATAATATGTTTATTGCTGATTTTGATTTTTTTGATGTACCCGTAATTAATATATTTTTTAAATATGTCAATAAACCACGAAAGTTTCAGTTTAAAATATTTAATATTAAACATTAGTTCCTCCCGATGAGAAAACCCGTTCTTTATTATAGTTTACTTAAAGGAGTGACTACTAAATTTTAAATTAATCGGATTATTAGTTTTGGATATATCAAAATAATCAGTAATCGCATTTCGCTTATAACTTATTATAAATCGTATATAATTCGTAATCTTTAAACCACAAACTCATGTCAATATTTTTTTATTTATTTAAGGGCTAATACTTACTACAGTTAATTTGTTTATAAAATAAAAACTTACTTCTTGAAATTTGCGAAGTGTATAACTTTTTAAGGTTGCTATGACACGAGTTAAAGATTACGTTAATCTAAAAATACAATAAAATATAAGGACGCATGTAAGAAGTGCAACTTTTTTGGCAAACTAAGTTTTAAGTCTTATTTATAATTATACAACTCTAAAACTTTAATATGTCTCTATAGATATATTGATATTTATGCATATGTCGGAGAATATAAGAGAACGGAGCGCAAAAGGCACAGGGGCGTAGGGTTCTCCGCCGACATCGTCATTAATGGGGTCCATTATTTAATTTCTTATACTTTGGGCGTTCGTGGGTAATGTTGGTGCAATCAAACACTTTATTAATTAACTCTAATTATAATGTTCAATCACTTAATGTTCCCGATATCAATTTACACAAACTCATTAACAATAATAGCTAGGAAAGCGACGTTTCAATAGTCGACCACTCCGGCCGACTGCCACTCGAGAACTGCCGAGAGACGGGCCGGACAGCCACTTATTGACTCTGCCTCCACACCGATACACAGCTGGCGCCAGCGTTCCACAGACTATTACACACGGACCATCAATCCACAGACTCTTGCACTCGGACATATATAATATTTAATTTATATGTAATATCTTATATAGTTAAAAACAAAAATTTATTTTTATATTTTGTATTTTTAAGTTTTTGGCGCTCTTCTGTCCTATTATTTATTTTAGTTTGCTTCTTTACATAATAAGGTTGTCTTGAAGAGATTGCTTGTAGCAATAAGACCGCCTTTGCACGCTATATTATAGTCATAAGTATCTAGTTTATATGTCTTTTTATTTTTATCTTGT
The DNA here is from genome assembly GCA_015832385.1 of Elymnias hypermnestra. Taxonomy (NCBI): domain Eukaryota; kingdom Metazoa; phylum Arthropoda; class Insecta; order Lepidoptera; family Nymphalidae; genus Elymnias; species Elymnias hypermnestra. Next base: position 4,826,615 of record JACTOM010000152.1, on the reverse strand, counting down.
GTGCAATGAAGTGTGTTCTCTCTTTCTCTCTCTCTCAAACTTTAGATTTCAGAGACTTAGAGGGAGGGAAGAAAGAAGATATGTTAGGAATTTAATTGTCATTAAAATAATAAAAGAGTCAAAAATTAATAAAAACAGCTTATTGAAATCTCAAACAACTAATTGTAAAAAAAATGGTGTTTTCTGTCGATATTAGAAAATATTAATTAAATTTTGTTTTTGAATTTAAAATTAAAAAAAGGAGAATTTATGAAATATATTAAATTATTAAATGACGAGTAGCAAATTAAAAAGCCACGTGTTATTTGTATATATTAAAACAAGCTAACCTTCAAACGAATTAGCATAAACGCTCCACATCTACATCACGCTAATCACGTGTTTCAACCATAAAAAAATTACCCACTTGCGCCTAAAGAAGTTTCACTTCAAAAAAAAAGGGAAAAATAAAGAGCTACGCGTTTTATTGCTTTGCGAAACTCTACCGGAAATGGCTATATCAATCTTTAAATAGGTCTAGCCTGTTAGAAAGTTTATTGTATTAATATGTGATACGAGGTATGGGAGAGTGACTACCAAGATTTGTTCTAGCATATGTTACAACAAATGTTGCCAATTGGCTTAGAGCATTAGGTCTTGGTATTCTTTACACAAATAATAAATAAATCTTTATTTGTTCCACAATAATAAATACACAGACTCATTAAAATATTAACCTAGACCCTCAAATTACGAGTACCCGTGTCTTGGGGTTCAGTCTCTTCCTATAATGTAACATATAGGAACAGTATTAAATAACTATGTATTATATTATAATAATACTACGAATATTTATGTTTACTACATTATATCATTAGGGATTTTTTGAACTGCAAGCCAATTATATTAAAGCTTTCATAGTAATTCTTGTATATGCCGTAATATGTTGTGTGAATATGATAGACAAGGGCGAATAATTTTATCATTTCTCAACTATAATAAATATTGCTGGAACGTCGTTTTGTATATTTTGTTTCGCTATTCTGTAATCTCAAGGGGCAGTGAGAGACATGCCATTTCTTTCATACGTTTTGTGAATGCATATCTAAACCAGTCAAAGATAAATAACGTAATTTATACAATATACTGCAATTGTTTCATAAATCAAAAAATTAAGTAGCAGCCCATTAACGTCCCACTGCTGGGCACAGGCCTCCTGCGTCATATGGAAGAGGGTCTTTATAGCATAGACCCACTTCGCTGCTCAACTGCGGATTGGCAGGCATAGTACACAAGTGCACTCTCTGTTTCTTCACTCTCATAGTCCGATGTGACGGGAATCAGACACGGCCGGAGAGAGATCAGATGCAGGGCCGACGGCTTAACGTGCTCTCCGAGGCACGGAGGTGGATCACACCGCTAACTTCCCATCTTCGAACAAATATTGAGAAAATGTTTATAAAAAACTCAATATCGTGTAGTCGAACATACTAACCACTAGATATTGAGGCAGTTATTTATGAGGTAGAGGCAAAGATGTAAATATAACTAAGTAAATAGTAGCATATTATAGTGCCACTGTAGGCGGAGGCCCACTCATATATAAGGAGGCTCTGCTACGTGGATGACAGCCTTCACAAATATCAAAACTGCTCCTGGATTACCCAGTTTTCACTCGTTTCGTTCGTCCCGGCGTTTTCCTTCGCTGAAAAGCACAATGATGACTTTTAAATAACAAGTAGCCACATAAATTTTACAAAATTAATTTAAACGCACTCGGAATTAAAACTGTGGCTCTTAACAAGATTATATTAACATGTTTATCCATTAGGCCAACATGGAATCATCTTCAAAATATTAGACCTTAAATAATCTTCAAAATTATAATATGCCTATTGTATGAATTAATATAAGAATGTTTTTGACATATTTCCTAAAATAACTTACATAGAGGCAAATCAAAAACTTGTGGGGTCTTGTTAAAAATTCCCAATCATTCAGTTGTCCTAATTATTAAGTCGTCTATATTTATAGATAGGATGATAGAAGATTAAATTATTACGTTTTTATAACAAGTATAATATTCAATCTTTTACGTGAGCATAATCTCGTGGAAGGAGATTTAATCGGAATTTTACCGACTAAATCCCTCAAGTCTCGCCATAGCCTGACGACGCTAAGGGAATGCCATGTGGATCTTATTTTATTAACTTTACCGTGAAATGTATACACCTTTTATAACGTTTATTCCCTTCTATTACTGTTTTATTGCTTGGCTTTGATCTCACCGGATGGGAAGAGATAATTTACCTCTTTACGGTTTCTTCGTAGCATCGTATCATCATGGTTTTTTTTTACCCAACGGCACGTCTTTGCTAATAGTGACCAGACCAGACCTAGGCCATTACGTACTGATAGGTTAGCACCTTACTTATCTCACGTGATGTTAAGGGATGACACAGTCTAAGACAAAAGCGCGCTAACCTGGAAAGCCATAACTTACCGCTTATGGTCTCTTCACACCATCGTTTTTTTTGCTTAGCGCCAAGTTTTTGCTAATAGTGACCAATCCAGACCTAGGCTATTACTTTCAATGCTGATAGGTTACCTTACTGTAATCTCACGTGATGTTAAGTGATGATACTGTGATATGAGATTTTAATACAAGTTAAAATATTAAGATTGTTACTCATTGCCATTGCCATTGAGATTGTTACGCAGCTACTCATTGCCCAGCGCGCGAGCAATTATTTTAATTGCATTTACCGCAGATCATCGCAGGTTCGGATACGGGTTACATCGAATAAGATTTATAATATAGTATTTTCTAAATTTATTTTAAATTAAGTTATTAATATTTTTCATTTGACATTTAACGTCATATTTAAATGTAGAAGCACTTGTCGAGTGACCTTAAGTACAAACGGTCGGTCAAGTGGAATTTAAAGAAACTTAGTTGACCGCCGTTGTGAAGAGCAATTTTGGATTTTTATTTAATATTCAGTTCATTTATTTTATTTTAAAAGTATTGTGCTAAGTTAAGTGAGAGCGTACGGAAGGGGTAAGTGTTAGACATAGGGGTGTATACTCGTAGTGTAGCCGTTACATGTAAATATCTTAGGGCTTTCCAAATAACGAGTGCATTCTCTTTGTAAATAGCCTTACGAAACGCCTTTCCGGTCACGAGACAAGTTAAAGGCAACCTATACTATAAACAAATGCATTGACGAAGTCAAAGGACGGATGGCTATAACAAGAACGGCGATGGACAAGATGAAGAAAATATGGAGGAATCGGAACATCACAAAGACCACGAAATCTAAACTCGTGAGGACTCTTATCTTCCCCATATTTCTATACGCTGCTGAGACGTGGACACTGCGAGATGTGGAAAGGCAGAAAATAGATGCTCTAGAAATGTGGTGCTGGAGAAGAATGCTTGGAGTTTCGTGGACCGAGTTTCGAACAAACGTCTCGATACTTCAAGAACTCGGCATCAAACAGCGTCTATTCTCACTAGTACAATCTCGCATTCTGACATTCTTCGGACACGTTTCTCGGCGTGACAACCAGTCCATCGAACGCCTCGTCGTTCAAGGAAAAGTGGAAGGCATAAGACCGCGTGGGAGGTCACCCACCCGATGGACCGACCAAATCAAATCTGTACTGGGAGGTTCATTGAACGAATGCAGCAGGATGACCTCGAACAGGGAAAAATGGCGAGCGGTAGTCATGCGCATAACATCTGCCCACTCCGTTACTTTATGACGATCACGACCGCTCTGTCAAGAGCGAAACGAATAAGAAGAAGAGAAGAAGATACTATAAATACCCCTGAAATACCCTGGGCTAGCTTCATCCGCCATGGTAAGGTGCCTGTCGTGCCATCTTAACGAAACCCTCTTGGCGCTCGACTGCATGAAGCATGAATAAATAAGTTGTAGAACTTACTGTGTTCGTTAATTCGAATGTCCTCATAACGAAACGTGAAGTTACAAGACATAACAACCGTCTAAGATGAAAGCATGCTAACGCATTTATGGTTAGAAATTATTTGCCTCTCATGGTTTTTACACAACCTCGTACAGTAACACAATTTATATTGTTGGTGTGTACGTCTTTGGTGGTCGGATACTAACTAGCCACGACCAAAGCCTCCGACTACATACACAGACAAAGTAGAAAATTATATTTTATTAATTTATTCTGCCAGTAATCCAACCCACGACCTCTGTTGAAACGAGTATTATTACGCCAGCGACGGAGTAAAAAAACTGCAAAGTAGAGGCTGTCAGGTCTTCTGATATCAACTGCAACAAAAGTAAAATATTTTAATGTATCATTTACTTTTAAACTTAGATTTTAATTCATAAAAACCTAGCAGAAACAATTCATCCTCAATTGGATGACATGACTACAAACTACTAACATATCAATTATTCTAAAATGTTTTTTCAACACTTATTATTGTATTAGTAGAAGTTGTGCTATCATTGTACCTAATATATATAAAAGAATTTCCTTTATCCCGATTAAGCCGCAAGTGATAATTAATTAGAAGAAAGTACATTAATTCCCGAGTAAAGTGTTACATAACACCAAACTTCTGCCTCTTAAAGATAAATTACATTTGTGCTTATGTTTCCTACGCAACTTATATAAAATATTTCCTACATAATGTGTAACGAACACGTTACGTGGGTATAATTAATTAAACTTTCCCATTTACCCCGAATTTATTCTTCTGCACGTGCCTTGCTTCCTTCAGGAGACGCCTGAATAAAGTTTCGTACAAGCTCTTGTGAGGTTTTATTATATGTAAACGGTTATGGCTTACTTCACTTAATTTTTTAATTGGTTTACACTCTCCCTATATCCTTACTTCCTTACTAATATTATTAAGTAACTCTTTCTATCTGGTGAGCTATCACGCCAATACTACAATCAAAAGCTCGGGAAAGGACGTGGGCAAGATTTTAATTCGAAAAAAAGGGTGGCAAGGGATGGAAGTATCGGTATTTCTAGAGCTAGAAGCTTGAAACTTATTTTTAGGTTATTGATTTGATTTAAATATATATGGCATTCAAAGTTTATAAAAGTCACCCTCTGGGGTGTAAAATAATAGTCTTTACTAATATTAAATATGCAAAAGTAACTCTGTTTGTTGGCGCTTTCACGCTAAAACTACTGAACCGATTTAAATGACATTTGGTACACAGATAGTCTAAAAGCCTCAGAAAGGCTAAAAAGCTCTTTGCAGAGAAACATTGCAAATAGCTCACTAAAGTTTATTTGTCAAACAATTAGCCTATATTTAACAACTGCTAATATAAATCATAAAACACTATTCAACGCGGAAGAAGTCGCGAGCACAGCTAGTTTTATATATATCTTGTTCAAATATTTAGTTGATAGTGAATTTTTATTCATCTACGCAAGTTCAACTACAAATTCTTAGTGGTCTTAGTACATATTGAAAAAGCATTTTACACAGTATTTGTCACAGACATAAATATAGAGTATCAAACTTAACAAATATATAACAAATATGTACGCATTAAACAAAAACACTGTCTTAAATGTATTTGTCTTTAATATGGGTTATTCTTAAGTAAAGTCAACAAATATGAACTTGCGACATAAGTGGGGCATAGCGTGGGATGAAGTGGGCGTACAGCGACGAATATTCTTTAAACACATTTCAAAGTATTTAGCTAAGGAAGTTATAACTTATATCCGTGATAATATTTACTTATACAGTAAAAAAATTAAATATACAATTTTGATACACGATATACACGATTGGCCAATATGAATAGGTGAATAGATAGATATTTAATACATAAAAATCTTGTAAAATAGTGTTCACTCCCACCACCGATTTTTAAAACACAGTATAAAGTTGCTCAAATAACCAAGTATTCTATAATATTTTATGAACCATATTAAGTAAATAATATATAAAAAGTCAATTCCTACACTATTTAGCCCGAACTTCTTTTATAGCTTACTAAATATCTAAATAAAGGTCATCTTTGCATTTTAAACCACGTTTATTTTTACCACCGTATTGGAACGATTACAGGGTTATAATAAAATAGCGTCAATCATTATAGCTGCATTTTCAAATAGAAAAACACTTTCGGTTATGTAATACTTGCAATGTCCCGCGGTTTCACCCGCATAAATATCGATTACGTGGCAGTGGAAAGTCTACTAAGCTAGGCTATAGATTTATTTTTGTTAACATAAAAGAGCGTTGAGAAGCATGAGTGGATTAAAACTGAGTGACAGAGTAAGAAATAGTGTGATAAGAGAGCGTTGTGGTATAAAAGAAGACATAGTGACTAAAATTGAGAAAGGTATGCTTAGATGGTTTGGGCATGTAGAGAGAATGAACGAAAGGAGACTGACAAAAAGGATTTATGAGTCAAGAGTGAATGCGAAAGTTGGAAGGGGAAGACCAAGGCGAACGTTCCTGGACCAAATCCAGGACATTTTAAATAACGGCCAGGTCAAGAGTACTCTAAACCGACGAACTTGTATGAAAGGTTTAATGAAAATGATAGAAGCGAAGGAGATATGCAAGGATCGTGGCAAGTGGAACGATGTTGTCTCTGCCTACCCCTATGGGAATAAGGCGTGATGCTATGTATGTAAATGACTTCCTTTCAGATATGTTAGATACACATACACACTTACATTCACAATCTAATCAATTTACAGATTTTACTTCACAACGAACATAATCTTACTAAACATTTCCAAATTCGTAACATCGTTTACATAGAATATCCGACATTAAAAATACTCTACAAATATTGATTTTTTTTTAAATCGTTCTCGTAATATTTAGCTTAATTATTATAAATTGTTAAAAATAAAACGAGAGAAGAGATTTATTTGTAATACTTTATTATCTCAGAACTTATACACAACATTTGACGTAGTTTTGTTTTGTTCTGGAGTTCGACTCGGGATACGTTAATCTCTTAAGATTGAGATTTTTAAATTCATTAGCCTTGGAATGTCCATTTTTAATAATTTAAAAATTATTTACAGGTATTGATAGGATGAGGATCAATACAGAGGTATGAATAGATATGGCTTGATTAATTCCGGCAGTTTTACTAACTTTTAATTGGACATTTGGTAATGGGGACTTTTTTGTGGATATTAATACGTTTATAGTTTTCGCAGCGCACGCGATAACAGATTTTTTGTTTCACACCTTGGGTTACATTAATGCATTTTTCTTAGGGATCCCTATTATTCTTGAGAAAGTAATATAGCTTGTCGCTCAGTGAAAATGCAGCTTTCTAATGTTGAAAAATTTTTATAATTTAATTTTTCCAGTAGTTTTTGTGTGACAACATACATTCATGATGTGATGGGTGTCAAATATATTTTCTTCTTATCTTTAAACTTGACTAAGAACGTGGGTCATCAAATTAGGGATGTGAAAGCGAAGATTGATGAATTTTATTTTACCGTTACCAGGGTTCCCTACTAAGAGGAAGTCATTCATATTTTCTAAACTTGGCCAATTTTAAATCATACAAACATCTGTAGCTGTAAATAGAAATCACCCTTTCCTCTAAATAAAATACAACAAGACCTAATCAGAAGTGGGTAACGACCATAAAAATGGCTTACGAAAATGTCACTATATTACAGTAGACTATTATGATTTATTTAAACTATATTAACGGGTACATACCGCGATTGTTTACATATTCCGGCCCTTCCCGGGATGTAACTAATTGTTTATCCCGGGAATCCTAAATGGTTAAACCGAAATTTTTAATGATCGTAGTATGTACCGGTTAATAAAGTTTAAATGTTACTATTTACTATTGGAAAACATAGATACGCGCTAAGTTACATAAAATAAGATTTTTTAAATGATGATTGGATACCGCTTGACTAATCTTATCCCTTCGCTTGTCCGAAAAAGAGATTTTTTTTGGTTTTCCAAGTACCATGTCCCAAAAAAGGTAAAATGTTTAAGTAATTTGTTCGATGTAAATCGAGTTAAATTCCGTCGCTTGCCCCGCCCCGCACGGACATTCTTTGAGTCGATTTCCCGGGTCGAATAACGCTAAAGTGGCTCTTGGGATTCAAATGTGCCTGAAAGACTACCAAATGTTATATCTTTATGTTTGCTAATAGAAAATCTATTAAATGTTATCTTTTCTTATTAAATTAAGACTCTAGCGTAGCGTCATGTTGCACTAAACTTTGAGGCAGTGAAAAAAGTATGTCTTGTAGTTATAGGCCCTAAAAAAATAAAACTTATCTCAAGGGTTTTCATTGTTATTCACATCACTTATATAATAAAAAACAAAATTAATAACTAATAAACACAGTTTATAAAATATCACAAAAAACTTAACGACCTTCGACGCGACACACGCACCGCCAGTAACGATCATTTTGTAATTGATTTATTTTTTGTTTTTTTGTTTTGTTTTTTCTATTGAGTGGTATTATTTCTATGCATATTTTGGTACAAAGTTTACCAAGAAGCGAAATAGATAATACACATTATAACTTAAAAAGAAATAGATGCTTATATTTATGATTGCTCGAGTTGAGGCAGAACTATCCTCCTATGTCAACCGGTAGTTCAAAAAAAGCCGCCAAAAATGTCAACCAGTAGTTGACACGGACAATCTAAGGGTTATCTAGTGGTCAGTGATGATTACGTCTAAAGTCTAGTAGCGCACCTGGAAAGAAATAATTTACTTCTTAACAATTTCGACGCAGCATTGTACCTGCAGGGAATAATTTTCGCAAGGCTAGCAGGATGGTAGCTAACCACGACCGAAGCCTGCCACCAAAGCTCATTTAAACACATTAGATGATAATCATAAAAGGTTTTCCTAAATCTCCCTTGCGAATTGTAGAATTCAAGACTTCAACACTTCAAGACCACGACGACGACGACTAACGAAACGAGTACTGCATGTACCGCATTGAAGTAGCGTGCGGTTTCCATGTTTTGAGATAAAACCAAATACCCAAAGACAAATTACTTATCAAAATTGTATTCAGCAAAGTCTTATAATTCAATGAATTATGTAGAGAAATGGTTCCACAAACAAGGGTTCCAAATTTATCTGTCTTCATTAAGTATGTGAATATATAATGGAATTACAAGGATTACATTTATTAATTATAGAATGTGGAAATGTAGAAATGATAATAAACATAAACGCTTGGAAATCAATGTACCCGTGGTTTTTTTAAAGAAAAAGAAGTGCATATTATTCTTTATAAAGTTGGACTAGCCACATCGATGACCTCGCTGGTACAATGATGTAAGTTTTTTCTTCACTGGATTCGATTCCTGTTAGGGCAAATTTTGTAAATTGAATTTTCTGATGTGTCCCACTTTGGGCTGGTGGGAGTCTTCGGCCATGTACTAATTATCTCCCTATCAGGAAAGATATGCCACTAAGCAAGAAATTGGCATTCCAGTCCGATACTGTGTGGAAACGATGAGCGACAAATTATTTCTTGACAGTTTAACGCACTTCCATTTCAAACCGTTTCATCACTTATCATCAGGTGCCAATACAGTTATGCGCTAATGTGGTAGCAATAAAAAAAAAGGTTAAGATAAAAACGGACAGATATATCTGTATATACTTACATCTTCTTCTTCATGAAGAAAACTTTATTAATTTAAAATATTCACTTTTTTCTTAATAATAAATATACTCGTAAATGTTTACTCTAATACCTGCTTCATTGGTCTAGTGTTTAGCATGTTCGACTACAGACATGGGGTCCAGGGTTCGAGTCCCGGGTTGGGACAATTCAAAAATGAATATTGAGTTTTCTATTAAGATTTTCTCAATATTTGCCCGAAGTTGTGAAGTTGGCGGTGTGATCCACCCCCGTGCCTCGGAGAGCACGTTAAGCCGTCGGTCCTGCGCCTGATCTCTCTCCGATCGTGTTGGATTCCCGTCACATTGGAGTATGAGAGTGAAGGAATGGAGAGTGCTATTGTGTACTATGCCTGCCAATCCGCAGCGGAGCAGCGTGGTGGCTCTATGCTCTACCCTCTCTCCTAGGAGTGAAGAGGCCTGTGCCCAGCAGTAGGACATTAATGGGCTGCTACTTACCTTACTGTGATACCATTATATATTATAATCTACATATACATAAGTAAATTACGTTAAGCTAAATTAAGTTTTGTTCATGTAGTTTATTAACCCTGAATGTATTTTATTAATACTTTATAATGACATATATATTACAGAAGATTGTGTAAGAACGTGAACCGATAATTATTTCTGTCCCTTATTATAACTTAAAAACTAATATTATATAAAAGTATAATATTTTGAAAAGTATTAAAGAGATTCTTGTGAATTTAATACAAATTCATATAGCGGACAAAACGCAAGAATCTGATTAAATAAACTCGAACTTGAAGCTCAAGTAGGTCGTCTCTAAATCTGTTACAGGAATGAATTGCAAATTATTACCACTTCGGGTAAATATCCATTATTGACAACGTATTCTCAACGTTTATTTATTTTACGTCTTTTATTTTTTAATGTACATCTATCAAAAGTAAGTTTTAGGAAATTCCACTATCAAAGAGCAGTGCGGGTATGTTATTTATTTGTAAAATAATTTGCCTAAATTAATGAAAATACTACCAAAAATCATTCCACGCAGACGACGTCACGGATTTAGCGTTACTTAGCGTTACAGTTTCCCGTACAAACTTCAGTCTGTTATTTTACTCCCTTTGAGTTACATTTTCGAGACATTTCAAGTATTGTATGTATTGTAGTAATATCATAATGGTCTACAGCAAAGTGTGGGCGGGTCTGCTAATATATTAAACGAGTTTATTTCAAAGGAATTCCAAATCTAATAACAATATAATCTCCATCGTAGATTGTTTTGATTAATGACTTTTAATGTTTTAATTTTTGATGCCTGCTGCAGGAATTTAGCTGCAGAGTTTCTTTTGGTTCAACTTTAAGAAAATTATGACAATAAATCTTTCTTAACGAAAAAAAGTTGGAAGACTAATAGGATTTTGCAATTTTGTTATATTTTATAATTCTTGTAATTTTTGTATTCTCTTTTGCCGTTAAGCGATAAACGTATTACCTCTTGCGATTATTATTCCCGTATTAATGGAGACTAACCTGTTAAAACAATGATAAATGTCATTTTGCGACTGAGAGCTTTACAGGAAAAGATCTATGTCTATATTTTCGACTAGGAAAGTATTTCATTTTTATACTTTTAGAATGATATAACAATTAGGTAAAGACTACTTCACTTGTAACTAAAAAGAAAAATGATAGCAGTTCAAAAGCTGTACGCCTTTCATTGTCACCTGCATGGCGCTGTGTAGTACAGCTTTAAAAGTTACTAAGGTAAGTAGCATCTTATTAACGCCCACTGCTGGACACAAGCCTCCTCACTCATATGAGAGAGAGTTTTTATAGCATAAACCCACCACGCTGCTCCACTGCGAACTGGTAGGCATAGTTCACAAGTGTACTCGCTATTCCTTCACTTTTGTAGTCCGTCGTGACGGCAATCCTATACGATCAGAGAGAGATCAGGCGCAGGACCGACGACTTTACGTGCTCTCTGAGGCACGGGGGTGGATCACACCGCCGAATTTTTGCCAACTTCGGGCAAATATTGCGAAAATTTTAATAGAAAACTCAATATCGAGTTAGTCGAACCCAGAACCTCATGTCTGTAGTCGAACATGCTAAACACTAGACCAATGAGGCAGTCAAAAGTTAGTATCCTGAAGGAATTATATTTGCTCATATTACTCGGAATGTATTGTCAGTAGAAATTTTATTTTAAGATTGGACTGGTGTAATCTTCCACCTATTTAACTTAACGGCGTCATTATACCATACAGCGATTATTAAAAACTTAGGTATAATTATGGATAAAACTTTACCATGGGTAACCACACCTGAGAAATCTGAGCAGAAAGACAGTTGCAGTTACGGGATCCTTGCGCCGTTAATATTCATTACTCCCTATTCCTACCAAAATTATGCTCGCATAGTCTGGGCCTATATCTATCCTTGATTATGCCGATGCTATCCCGATATCACCAAAAACCAACTGAATAAACTTGAGCGATTACAGAATCTATTCGGTCCGTATTTGGATTACGCAAATACGACCATGTATCTGAATTTCGCGCAAAGCTCAAGTGGTTGCCTATTCGTTATCGCCGGAATTTACATACTGTCTCTCTTCTGTACTGTGTGCTATTCAAACTTCGTACGCCTGAGTATTTAAGGATTAAGTTTGAGTTTTACAATTCTGATGGACAGTGTTTAAGACCATCTCGTGACCTGCAATTTAGGCTCATATCTCATAAAACCAAGTTCTGTAGCGATTTTTACACGGTTCAAGCTAAAATTATGAAACGAGTCGCCTCTGAGTATAAGTGAATCTAAATCATTGGACATATTCAAAAAAACAAACAAAGCATCATTAGCTTTCTCTCTGCTTTTGGTGACAACGACTATTTGTACTAGGTTTATTTATTTATTATGTATTGGTTTATAATCTACTTATTATGCATTAGTATGTAGGAATATTTGTTATGTATGTGTATATTTTTTAAGAAACACCACCTACCTTTCTTACTTTAAATAATTTCTCTAATCCTAAGGTTCCCTGGTAGAAATCGTTAATAAGCGATAAGGTATCCTATTTGTTTGGTTTTTCTATATTACTTGTTTAATATTCGTGGTGCACAATAAAGTATCTTATAACTATCTATATAACGTAGAGAATATATTCGGCTTGGATACTATCAAAATACTGTATGGAATCCTGTTTGTCGGCGTTTCTCCTAAGGAGTTATTACCCGTAGGGCCAACGGGTAACAAAGGCATGCTTCGAAAGCTCAAGGTATGTGGACTGTAGCCAAAGAAATCCGCATAACAGCTACATGAGTGGCCTCTGAGGTAGCAATCGTGTTCACATTGAGAGGTGGCTTTCTAGCAAGTACATGATACTTTCCTATCGACTGTTGCAGGCGGTGAAAAACGACTACCGTGGGCCAAAAGACAAGGCCAAATAACTTTTTTACACGACAACTTACCTGCAGACAAAATAAGGTCGGTTTGGGATACAATCAAAGCACTTGGCTACTCCAGCCAACGTATTCACCAGACTTAGCTCCTTTCGACTACCACTTGTTTCTATTGATGGTACATGCATTGGCTGAGCAACACTTCGATTACTTCAAAGAAGTCCAAAATTGATTGTCTGATTGTTCTGCTTCAAAAGACGAACATGTCTATTGGTGTGGTATCCAGAAACTGCCAGGAAGGTGGTCAAACTATTTAAAATTTTCTTTAAGGAATAAAATTAGAAATACCACAAAGCTAATACACGTGTCTGAAAGTGGTGTTGATAGTGGAATTTGTACACGGTAAAACATACAATTCGCGATATCTTATCGTTTGGTTTTTGCTGGCACAGGCATTGTAAACTTGTGTAAGGGGCCACCCACGCAAGATTTTATCATGATCGGCCTATGCTTGGGTACTTCTCTCGCACTCAAGTCACAATAAAACGGTCGATAAATTAAATTTCCCATCACCAATATTCAAGAATCCACTCAATACGAAATTTAAGAGTCACTAGAATAGAGGATTTTCAAATTAATACATTAAAAAAAGATTAATGTCGTATTTTATTGCTAAAAAAATTGTGAACACGCTTCTTTTTATTTCGTTTAATTTAAAGTTATCTTCTTATATATCAATTGCTATTATTAGTTTACACTCTCCCCTTACTTCAATCGATTAATAAAATTCTTATTGTACATCCACTCAAGTACAAACATGTTTTTTTTTTTAGTTGCCGAGATCAAATCTGAGGTTAATTCAGTTTAAAGATTAGTAGATCTTGAATTTAAGTTATATTTTAATATGTTTTCTTTTTAGTTTAGTTTTATTAAATAATATATTGCACCATGTATGTAATATGTAATAACGACTGTATCTATCGCTCTGTATTTAGGTATTTCTCTATCTGATTTAGTATTTAAAGCTTTTTATAGGATGCCCGATAAAATGCTTTAAGATGTAAAAGGGCTCGTAAACAGTTTTATGTAAATTTTTTTGTACTTTAGTGATGAATGTTTTGACAATATAAAACGGTAATGATCTAACCTAAAAATAATTAGAAATTATTAATCCTATTAACTTTTAGACTTCTACAGGGATCACATATTTTTGCTTACCGTCTTTGCTGATAATCTTTACTAAACCGAGAGTCGACCTCGAGACTACTAACCAGAACTGTGTTACTGGTACAGTCTCACATCATTGCACTATCGTGGCATTTGCTTAGAACGTCACGTCAATTATTTCATTGAATATCTTATAAATATCATAGCTGAATCCGCGACTTCGTCTGTGTGGCATTTTTTTTTGGTAGCATTTTCATTAATTTAGGCAAATTGTTTTACAAATAAGAAACATACCCGCACTGCCCTTTGGAAATAGAATTTCCAAAAAATTACATTCAATAGTTTAGTAGCTAGATTCTGAAAAAGATATAGTTTGTAAATGTGAAGTTTGAATTGTTTTTTAATGTGAAAATTCATTTTTTTTAATTAACACCCCCGCAAACCTCCTTGCGGGTAAAATTTCGTCAAATCCGTTCTTAGTTGACCTCTACTCGAAAAAACGAATGGTACACCTTATGGTTTCAGAGATATCGTGATGAGTCAATATATACCTGGATATCTCTTATATACATATAGAAGATATATAGATTAGTGGAAACTTTACTTTACTGTTATTACATAAGTATATTGATTGTTTCTTCAATATCAATAAATAAATTAATAGATATTATTGAACAACTGAAGGAGGCCTGTACCCAATAGGAGACCCTTATCTATGTATAAAGCGCTAATATATAAAAATGCACTTACACGAGCCCACCAAGTACTTTCACAATCTCGAGAAGATACACTTATTTAACGCGCGCTAACCTAAAAGTTAGAGGTAATAGTCCCTAAACATTAGATATACAAGACAAGTTTATATAACTGGTTAAATTATTATTAATTAATCAACATAAAAACAAGGTTAAAATGTATAAAATGACAACTTTTCGTTGTTACTCTGAAATATCAGAGAGAAACTTTTACATTGTTTTTTATTCTTGTAAGCTGTACCATGCACTTAGTTCCCGTGGAGATACAGAAGCGGAGAGCATTCGGAATACGAACACAAGTAGAAAAGTGAATACTACAATTAAAACAACGGGATGCTTTTAGCTTAATCATTTTACCTACAGATTTAAAGTAATGCCTTTTAAAACTGTAATCACCCTTCGCCACGTGAAATGATATTCTATTACGATAAAATACGGATTATTTTCAAAATATAAATAAAATAACAAAAAATAAGTACTAATGTTATAATTTTGACATAAATAAATAAAAATAGTTTATTTCATCATCTATATTGTGTTAATATTTAAAAGGTTGAAACCATCTATTACGGATGGATGTCATCCAACTGGCAGAAAACTTCACTCTTCTTCAACAAGTAGTTATGAAATAAACTCTAAGAATTGTACAAGCGTATGTGTGTTTGCGTGTGACTATGTGCGTGCGTGTGTGTGTGTCTATGTACGTGTGTGAGCGTATACGTGTGTTTTCGTGCGTGTTTATGAGTATTAATCAGTTTAGTTGAAGAACCGTCGCCGTTTTATTGTAAGTCATTATTTTCAGCCGAGCAATTAACTTTTTACTATATTCATATCATATTTTATCATAAAAAGCTAGCTACCTATTGAGCTTTTTATAAAGACTGGAGTTTTGTGTATATATTAAAATTTTTAAACAAATAACAAGTATTATTACTTTCATATGGGTCTATCATGCTCTTTTTAATCGTCAGGTCCAACCGCTGGTAATGAGTCTATCACAACGAAGCCCGGAATTAAATCTGGAAACTTATTATATATACTTAGTCCAACAAATGACTTCTAGACCATTGCCTTAAAACAATGGCACGGCTTTAACCCCTTTTATATATAAGATTAAAATAATATAGTATCAAAAACACAATATTATAACGAAACATCAGTCGCAGAACAAGTTTATCGTTATTTTTTTTTATATTTATTGAATGATAATTAACTAACTAACTTACTAACTATATTTTTGCAGATTATGTGTAACAATTTATTATTTTATAGATATGAATACCGGTACAAATCTTTGTTATCTAAAGATTAATAAGTAACAGTCTAGTCAAAATGAGTCTTGTGAAAATCATGATTTTTTCAAGGCTTGCTGTGGTATATGACTGATTTTGTGTGAAAAACTTTGATGATAACGCTAAGTTTAACCGTCGAAATAATACCAAACGAAGTTTTCATGTTAATGACAATCTTGTTTGAATGAAAATCTATTCTTAAATACTACAAGCTTTCATTTAACAATTTGTGCATTATTAAAGGTGGTTGATAAGGGAAAACGATGGAGTGCCGAATTAGATTCGTTTTCATCAATTTGACCCAAGGAAGCACGAAATTGGGATTTGTGGAGAAATTGCAGAAGGGCCTTTTG
The DNA here is from genome assembly GCA_015832385.1 of Elymnias hypermnestra. Lineage (NCBI taxonomy): Eukaryota > Metazoa > Arthropoda > Insecta > Lepidoptera > Nymphalidae > Elymnias > Elymnias hypermnestra. The sequence continues at coordinate 4,810,015 of JACTOM010000152.1, read as the reverse complement.
TGACAATTCAACCTAACTTATATTAGATTTGTCCAATATTGTATTTTAATAAAACTGACCTATATTTTCACGTCTATTATAAGTAGGTTTTCAAAAAGATTACCAACAAGGGCAAAGTTTTTAGTCATTTTTTTTATTGCTGACTGGTTAGAGCTTGACTGTGATCACACCTGATGGTAAGTGATGATACAATCTGGATGGAAGCGCGCTAACCTGTAAAGAGTTAATTTACCTCTTATAGTTTTTACACAGCATCGCACCGGAATACAAACGTCTTTGCTTCGCGGTACGTATTTGTTAGTATGGCGGTAACTAGCCAAGGCCGAAGCCTACCACCAGTCCAGAGAAATTAGAAAATCTGGGGCCTTTGCTACCAAAGCGAGTACTCTTATCAGATTAGCAAGCTTACATCTAAGACTGTATCATCAGATGGGATCGCAGTTATGCTCTAAATTCTCAGCAATGAAAAAATAATTAAATGTTTAAAAATATCATGGAATCCGGTAAAATATAGGTAAAAATAATTGTTTCATATAAAATTTGATTATATTGCACTTTCTTTTTCGTCACACCACAGCACATTTTTATGAAATCTTAAAAAAAGAGAATGAAATCCAAAATATTGTTGCCTGCTGATTTTATATTTTTAACATCAGTTGCTTTGTTAATATTCCGGTTAAAGAAGAATTTAAAAATTAAAGTTATCTCTAATTTACAATTGGTTATGAGAAATTACAATTACATACTCGTATATAAGGATTATTTAGCGACTCGCAAGAAGCGAGATCGAGAATTAATACAGTACTTAAGAAAAGTGCGTGTGTACAAAGTACACAAGTCAGAGGTAAAATTTCTTTGGCAAACTCATTTTTAATGTTTATTTTTATACAAATCTAAACCTTTAGATTTTCGAGACTTAGAGGGAGGAAAAAAGGAAGAAGTGTTAGGAAGAGACATTAAAAGTGTCGAAGTTTCATTTCAAAAACTAACCATTCTGTAGCGGTAATTTTCCGTAGTAAAGAGCACTCAAAGAAAGATGCATGAAAAGGAGATACGTTCAGATTAACATAGTAGGTGTTACTAGCATTAAAGACTCGATTGATTTGGCAAAATATATTCATTTTACGATTCCTCAAAATTATATTTCACACTATACTCCTCTCGTGCCATAAATCTCGCTCTCTTGCGCTACCGTCAATTATATCCCCTTGTAAAACGTCCCACTTGTAAAATAATACCATCACCAAGCACATGTAGACATTTTACTAATATAATTACAAAGACTTCAACATAATCTAAACTAATATTATAAAAACGAAACATTTGTGTTTTTATATGTACGTACAGTATGTAATATATGAATGTAATTAGATGATATTATTACAAATTTTATTTTGTTATTACTGTGTCAGTATGTATATGTAAGTATATTTTACTTATATATTATATTATATGTGTACTCTGTTTAATATTAGCATGTATTATTTCTTTATGCACCTCACACTTACTTTAGCACAATTTCCTTAAGGTTGTCTGGAAGAAATCGCTGATTAGCGATAAGACCGCCTTTTTCTACATTTTTTTGTTATTACTTTTGCATCTCTTATTCTTTGTATTTTTTTCTTTGGTGTACAATGAAGAGTATATAAATAAATATGTATGTTTGTTGCGTTTTCACAAAAAAAAAACTACAGGATCAATGTCAAAAGATTTTTCATTATTAGAAAGCTCTATTTTCTCTGAGTGACATTAGCTATATCACTTTCTCAAAAAATAGGGATTTATAAGAGAAATGCATTAAGGTAACCCAAGGTGAGAAACAAAAAATCTGTTATCGCGTGCGTGGCGAAAACTGTTGAAGACAGAACAAAAAAATGTTCTAGGATATTATAGAATGTATTAATATCTATTAAAAAAAGTCCGCGATTCCATATGCTCAACTACTGTAGCTATGCCACTCACTATATATATTATTAAAAACGTGTAGACAATAATCAAACCATATTATTAATTCGTCTGTATTAATCCTTATTCTTTGTTATTTTAGTAAAGACCGTTTCAATGCCTGTAAAATATTTTTTAAATTATTAAAATCGGACATACCATTTAAAAGATATAACAAATTAAAAAATCTCATTCTAAAGAAAGTAATGTATCCCGAATCGAACTCCAGAGTGTCAAATGTCGTGTATAGGGAAGTTCAGAGACAATAAATTATTACAATCTCTTCTATAATATTAAAGAAGAGAGTTTTGGATTTTGAATATTTGTTTTTATTTTTGAAAAATTATAATAATCAAGCTAAAAATTACTGGACCGATTTAGAAAATTCTGTCAATTCCAGTAGAGTATTTTAAAATTGACTAATTTCGAACATTATACGTAAATGATGTTACGAATTTGTAAATGTTTTAATTAGATATATATTCGCTGTAAAGTAACATCTGTATATTGATTAGATAGATAGAACTCTTTATTGCATTCTACATTGAACAACACGTTACTAATAATCTAAATAAAACATAACACACACAAAAAGAAAAAACATCAAATTAAGTAACAAAATAAACAGAAAAAAAAAATTAAATTAAAGAATGCAACAGGCGGCCTTATCACTACGTAGTAATCTCTTCCAGGCAACCCTTTCAGAAAACAAACTTTCCGAAATCTAGAGGTAGCGTTATATATATGAATAATAACAATATAATATAATATAATACAATATAATATACCATAGTAGGAAGTATAACAACAGTAAAAGCAATTTTAAAGTATTACAAAAGACACAGGTAATGATTTTTGATGCGGTTCTTAAAACTTCCCAAGGATTTACTTGAACGTATTTCTGCAGGGAGTCCGTTCCATAGCCTAACTGCTTTAGCTGTAAAGGAATTGGAATAAGCGCTGGAGTTGCAAAACGGGATGTTTAATTTATTGTCACTCTGGGACCGTAGACTGATATCAGTAGGATTAACATTGTGACATGAAAAACGTTCTTTTAGATTGTATTTGATGTTTGATTTGATTGTATTGATAAATAAATCTATAATCCAAACTAGACTTTCCACTGCCACGAGATCGGTAACTACGCAGGTGACACCGCGGGAGCTACTGGTATAATAGTAGTCTAACAGATACATATAATGATAGTTATCTCTAACACAAGTTAGGTATAGAAAAATACGGGTGCTATAACTAGTGGAGCTAGTATAGATTAAAATAACGAAGGCACTGGCGAGAATGTATAAGTTTAGTAATTGAGTTTCTTCGCTGTTCCTTGTTGCGTTGACTGCACGTCAAATTGTCTCGCTAGAAAATGTAGTAGCGTTCACGATACAAACACTTCGTAGTTCACTTTGTATTACAAACCAACATTATCTTTATTTACGTAATTTTGTAGAAACTTTAATTGTTTATTTTATTACATTATTAATTATTTCGATTAACTATTACTTTATGTGTTACTTTGATTCAGCGTCGCTTCAATCGATGGACGTCCACTGCTGGACATAGGTCTCACGTAATGATGTCCACAATGCCCGACCTTGCGCCGCCTGGCTCCAGCAGCTACCGGCGACCCTGTTTATGTCATCGGTCCACCTTCTGGGGGGTCTTCCTACACTGCGCCGGTGCGAGGTCGCCACTCCAGCACCTTCGGGCCCCAACGTCCATCGGTCCGTCGGACTATGCGCCCCGCCCATTGCCACTTCAGGTTCGCGATTCGTAGGGCTATGTCGGTGACTTTGGTTCTGCTTACTTCTTTTCTACCTGCTATTTTCCCAGAGGGTGTTTAGTCCAATAATCTGTCCGGTTACTAACTAAGCACGCGGGTAAGCGACCCCGATTACCTCGAGCTGTTACTACCGCTGTACACTATCCTATACGCGGCAGTAATGTCCTAATCCCAACCCAAATACCCCCCGTAACACCTATCTTGAATTACCGACGCTTCCTATTTATAACATCCCACTGATAAATAGCGGTATATCCATTCTCCGCTGGCCTAAATGCTACAGACCGATAACGGGCAGCAGCGTTATCGGTGCGAGAGGGTCAGCACTGCGATCACCAACCCGCCCGCCAGTCGTGGTGATTATGGCAAATCCACGAATTACTTTATTTCAAGTCAATTCTTACGTCATTTAGTATGCATTTCTTAAACAAAATTACGTAAAAACTCCTTTTACTTGACCTTTTAATAGCTGGTGCTGATTAAATTTTTCTCAAAATAAAGTGTAAATAGAAAATACATTTATTTATTTATTTAAATAGGACACCAACAGGTTACCGTAATATATATATATATATATATATATATATATATATATATATATATATATATATTATTAGTACCGTAGTATAATATGCATAAATATAAATAACAAAAAGTAATTACTGCAAAACCACTTACTGGTTGCCACAGCATGCAAAAAATATACACTAAGTAAGAATATGTACTTACTAAGAATAACAATGAAGAAAGAAACGAAAGTAAACAAAAAAATATATATTAATAATATTTACAATTATTTAAAAATCATCTAATACGAGGCAACAATCCATTAAAAACATTTTATTAGTGAAATATTTTTAGAAATTTACGTCTAGTGTTATGCACTAGAAATATGTTAAAAAAATATGTATAAGTACAAATATTTTCATTAAAATTTTCCAAGATTTAAAAAAAACTACTTAGAAAATATTTGGTACGATGAGATTTTATTATATAAAGCTCAGGACAATATTTCCTTCTAGCAGGATAAAACTTATTGTTTAGCATCAAATAACTATGACTTTCTTACCAACAATTTAACCTATCTGAATCTTATGAATTGTAAAATAAAATTTATGAAATTAAATATCCATAATTAAAAGGATATGTTAAGTAAAGATTTGGATTGAAAAGTCGACTTAAATAGATGCTAACACTTTCTGTACAAATTTTGCATTGATAAAAACCTTGTTTCGAACAATTGTATTGACCCTTACAGACAGTCCTAGATTAAATCGAAAAAATTGTTATAATGAGGCTTGTTATATTAAGGTTATCTATCTATATGTATAAAAGAGATATCCAGGTATGTATTGACTCATCACGATATCTATGGAACCATAAGGCGTAGAGTCGAAATTTGGTAGGAATATTCTTTTTGACGAGTAGAAATCAGCTAAGAACGGACTTTACGAAATTCCAACCGCAAGGGGGGTTGCGGGGGCGTTAATTAAAAAATTCAAATTTTCTCATTTAATTAAAATTTAAACTTCACATTTACAAACTATATCTTTTATGGTATGTAAAATATGCTCAGAATGTTTTTTTTGCGATTATGGAAACTATCAAAAGTAAATTTTAGGAAATTCCACCCTCAAAGGGCAGTGCGGGTGTGTTTCTTGTTTGTAAAACAATTTGCCTAGATTAATGAAAATGGTACCAAAAAAAAAACATTCCACGCAGACGAAGTCGCGGGTTCAGCTACTACTGTATATATAGGGGGTGTAAAATAAAACCGTAGGAATTGAGAAAGCTTATGGTATCTAATCTCTATATCTTTTTAAAGGCAACAGTAAATAATATCTTACGAATCCTTTTTATACGTGCGTGTATTTGGCGTAATGGAATACGGAGGCTTTCTGAAAGTGAAGTAAAGCGAGGGAGATAAGCGCATAAATCTTTACAGATGAGGCAAGCACCGCGTATTTGTATTGACTAAGGATAAAGAAAGCGAACCACCTTATTTAAAGGGAAAAGCCTTGTACACTGATAAAGTTATAATTGATTTAACAGATTTTTTCATTTAATATAATTAGATATTATGGTCAGTCTGTATGCGATAAACTTAAAAAATACTGAACAGATTTGTATGTAGTTTCTATCAATACATAGATTGATTCCTGAGAGAGGTTTAGGTATATAATTTGTCAAGGTTTTCTTTTCACTGCTTGAATTACAACCGTGGGAAAAAAATCATGCCTCTTGGGACCTTTTCGATGAAAGCTTTTTTTGATGAATAGGCTGCCTAATTCCTTAAATATACTCGGGATAAGGTGGGATAAGTTTTCTTTAATGGATCTATAAAAAAGGCCGCAATGTCAAATATGTAACTATTATGGAGGAACCATTTTATCTTCCAAGAAAAAGTCATGCACAATGTCGTAATTTGAAAGATATTCAGATAGATACCGTGTTAATCCCTCAACTTAAACCCGACAATCATCTTAAGCATTTTATCAACATGTTTATAAACTTAGACACCATATTATTGAAATGTTATTGAAATGTATACTTTAGGAGAAAACACATAATTATTTGATGCTCACAAAATAATTAAACTCGCTTAAGAAGCCTTCGCTGTCTTCCACTGTTTAAATACTTGTATTAACCGATTAAAATCAGACACAAGTTAAATGCTGTATGTGTAGAAATAATATTCTTTAGTTGGTGTTTATTAATAATATTTTTATAATTTAATTTTCCTGAAAAGAACATGCATGAAGGTTATGTGACCCTATCATAGTCAAAATAGGAATTGAAACCATTCAATCAATGTAACTCAAACCGATTTTTTTAGAGAGGCAATCTTGACATTCAAGATGTAAGTAAGATCACATTAAGCAAGTCCTTCTTAAAATGGGCGATAACGTCTCCTTGGGGGCGTTTGAAACCTAGTGGGGGGCGTTGATATGGGTTAGGTGGGCGATATATAATTTGTAATTTCATTTACTTTATATAGTATTTTAAATTTTACTAAAGTTAAAACTCATCTACTACACAATAACAAACGTACCCTGGATTGTGGTCTATCGTGGAACGATCTTGATAGTATTTTGATAGCAGATTCTCCATAGTCATATTTGTGTACGTGGGTTTGGCACTGTGACAACGCTGCTCACTAAAAGAGTAATCATTTGCCAGTTACCAAACGCGGCGACCTACGACTGTTTTTGAGTAAAATCAAACAAACTGATATAAACGAACTTATTGAATATCATCAAATTCATCCATCTCATTAGATTAGTATAAAGTCGAAAACTGATTACATATTTATATAAAAAAGGTAAGTAGCAGCCCATTAACGTCCCACTGCTGGGCAAAGGCCTCCACCCTCATATGAGAGAGGGTTTTTAGAGCAGAGACCCACCACGCTGCTCCACTGCGAATTGGCAGGCATAGTACGCAAGTGTACTCTCTATTCCTTCACTCTCACAGTCCGACGTGACGGCAATCCGACACGACCGGAGAGAGATCAGGCGCAGGACCGGCGGTTTAACGTGATTTCCGAGGCACGGGGGTGAGTCACACTGCCAAATTTTTTCCTACTTCGGGCAAATATTGAGAAAATCTTATAGAAAACTCAATATCGATTTCGAATTGACCCAACCCAGAACTCGTACCCATGACCTCGTGTCTGTAGTGGAACATGCTAACCACTAGACCAATGAGGCAGTCATATTAATATAGTTCGTTTCAATTTAAATCAAATATATTATGAATATTATAAATTTGGGTTTTATTTGCTCTCACTGGTAAAAAATTCTAGTTTAGAATGTAAGTTTAATCATCAGAACCGACTAATGTAACTAAATTAATTAAAGTAATGAAATTCTGGTGTTTAAGTTGTAGAGGTGTATAAAAATGGGCCACCCCCTTTTAAAATCAATTAATAATAAGAAATAACTTTGGTAATCACTGCATTAAGCCATAGTGAAACTAGTTTGGTACTAGTATTACTTGGTGCAAAGCAAGTAAGTATGTCTCCAAAAAGAAAACGAATAAAATTTGGGCAACTTTAAATTACTAACAAATAGAAAAATAATTTCAAGAAAGTCAACGAGATGAATAAAATACGATGTAAAGATAATTTTACACAAGTACGTTATTACAAACAATTGTTATATGAAACTTGAAATCTCTAGAAAAGATACACAAGAATAAAATTAAAGGACAAGCAAGACAAATTGAAATCACTCAGAGAGCGACTCAAGTGGATGTAATTACCTTCACGCTGGCCTCCTACTAACGAAATTAATTAATTTTATGAACCATACAAGTTTATTTTTATTATCGTATTTTCACTGCCCTAAGAAGTTAATACGATTATCGTTAGGGAATAATATTGCCACTTTAATACAAAATTTATTGTTGCTTTACTTATAATTAATTAAGACCTTCACTCCCTAAATTATAAACGTAAAATTTTGTTTTTTTTTCTAAGATTACTCTTATGTGATATTTTACGAATATCTTATATGAGAGCGAACAGCGATTATGCTTAGTTCATGCAACTGAAATATATTTTTACATACATACATACATAGCATCACGCCTCATTCCCATAGGGGTAGGCAGAGACAACATCCTTCCACTTGCCACGATCCTTGCATATCTCCTTCGCTTCTTTCAATCTCATTAAACCTTTCATACAAGTTCGTCGGTTTAGAGTACTCTTGACCTGGCCGTTATTTAAAATGTCCTGGATTTGGTCCAGGAACGTTCGCCTCGGTCTTCC